>RWJN01000327.1:2805-39105 GCA_004332605.1 Steccherinum ochraceum
TGCGAGAGGAATTTGTGTTGACACTGGTATAGCAGAATGTGGGGTAGAAGGACCTTCAAGTTCCATTGCTGTAGGTCGAGTCTGCGAACCACCGAGGGCGAACGGCGAAGGTATACGTTTGAGACCACCTGGAGCATCCAGCGGTGTGGTGGAAAGATTGACCGGGCCACCAAGGTTAAGTCTCAATGGGGCAGAAACCGGAGGTGTTCGAGGGATACCTCCCGAGAGTGGGGGAAAGTGGAAGTCTATGGACGATGTCAAATTGGGCTCTTTCATCGGTCGGAGAACGAGGGGAGCAAGAGCATCCGCAGTATTGCTTTGAGAGCGTTTCCTGATCATCGGTGGTATTGGTGGCTGGGCTGACGGAACGGACTTAGGAGATGAGCTGACGGGAGCATGAGCATCAGGCAAATGCGGAGGGGCCTCAAACGATTCACTGTCAGCGGAGTTGCTCCGAGTACTGTCTTCGGCGAGGCCGTTGGCCTTCATCATACTGACAGGAACATCAAGGTCGTTCTCTTCTGAGAGCGACGGCCAGGTCGTACGTATGGTCAAACCCCCACCGAGATCGGACTCAGGCTCGTCAGTGAGCAGAGCATCACTCGCTGTGCGAGGAGTGGAAGCGCGAGGAGGAAACACGAAGGTCGGCTGCCTGGCAGTGAGTGCTTCTCCTGGTGGCTCGGGAACGGCGGTACTCCGCGAACGTCCTCTCGCGCGCGATGGGATGCCAACCACGGGGGTTGCGGGGGACAAATGCGAAAACGTAGCCTCGAAATCGGCCTGAGTGGTCTCGGTCGAATCATCCTCGAACAGCATCCTTAACGTTGGAGGAACTTTCGACTTGTTAGGCCGTACGGTGGGATTCAGCGATCCGTCATCGGCAGGGGCGACAAGTAGGGACGATTCTCCATCGCCAAGCAGATTCCCGTCAGATTTGCCACGGACGGTATCAAACTCCCAGGGTGCCTCAGTCTGATCGTCGAGGAACCCATGCTCCATGCTACAACAACACTCAGCTAGGGATGACACGGCATAGCTTTGGTGCTCACCCCTTCTCCTCATCTTCCTCCCAACCCAATGGTCCTATAGTACTCATACGAGTCCCGCCGCCTTTAACCCAGGCGTCATAGCGAAGCAGTAGATCCTTGAGGATGGTCACAGGAGCCCTCGCACTGCGAATCAGTTTCGTCTTGAGCAATTCCTCAGCTGACAGTCGCTAAACAGAGTAGTATTATCATAGAAGTACCATAGAAATATGTAGAGTCGAGACGTACATCTGAAGGAGACTCACGCAGACACTGCGAGACCAACTCTCTGAGCTCTTTACTCCCTTCGCCTTCGATCAAGCGAGGAGGCTTCATACGAGGTATCATCTGAATGAGTTTGGCCTGATCCATGATATTAGAATGCGGAGCACTGCCTTTGACCATCTCAAAGATCATGATGCCTAAACTCCAGATGTCTGCCTTTGTGTCGTATGCCGAGGCATGTGCAACCTCAGGTGCCATCCAGTGAGGTGTACCGACAAGTGTGTTTCTTTTGCTAGAGGCGGTGACCAAGAGTGCAGACACGCCAAAGTCGCATATCATGACTTTGCCTGAGGCCGTGATGAGGATATTCGCCGCTTTGAGGTCCCGATGAATGACGCCGAGCTTGTGGAGATGTACAAGGCCCAACAGAACTTCACGAATGACGACGACCACGTATTTCTCCTCGATGACGCCGTCCTTGCATGCTTTCATCAGGGTACGTACACTTCCGCCTTGTGCATACTCCATGATGATCCATACTCGGGGACCATCCAGATGGCATTCGTAGTACTGTGTGACGTTTGGCGCGTCTCGCAGCTGAGTCAGTAGGTTGACCTCGCGTCGGATGTCCTCGGTATCATCGTCCTCTGTATCCAAGTTGATGATCTTGAGGGCGACGATATTTCCGGTGGGGATGTGGACGCCTTTGTGGACGGAGCCGTAGGCACCCTTTCCGATCGTCTCGAGACGTTTATAAAGCTGATGAACAGAGCGCGACATTGCGGGATTGTCGAAGAAAGAGAAGAGGTAAGTGAGCCAGTCACCCCGAGAGCAAGATCATGTATGAAGGTAGCTGGAAAGAAACGGAGAGCGAAGAAGAGGATGGACGAGATGGAGGCGAGAGAGAGGGAGGATTTAAATTTGGCGCTGCTAGATCTGGATCGGACATGCTCAATTATTGCCGGCGTCTGTCTCTGACTCCGAGTCGATCACCTTTTCATCCTGCCCTCCTCCATCTCACAAGATGGACTTCGAGGACTCGCCGCACAAAATAATCTCGCAAGAGTTTCAGGCAGTCATTCTCGCCGGATTTGGTCATGAGTATGTGGCTGCCTTATCTTAGGCCTCTCATCGACTAACGTCCTCAACCAGACTGACACCGCTCACAAGCAACCATGGAGAGGAAGCGTGTCCGAAAGCACTGCTACCCATCGCGAATAAACCGATGATCTCCCACCCTCTGGCATGGCTGGAGGCTTCTGGTATCCGAGGTGCGTGCACCCTCCGCCTGTCTGCGTTACAAACATTGACACCTCTGGCAATCATCTAGACGTCCTGCTCATCTGCCCCGCTGTCCACCGGAATTCAATATCAAACTTCTTGCAGTCGGATTCCTCAGCTTTCCCCTCCCTTCGCATCGATCTCCAAGCTTACGATGAGACTTCGGACTCCGGCGTCGGAACCTGTACTGTCCTCAAGCACTTCGCGCAACGGATCCAACAAGACTTCGTCATTTTACCCTGTGATCTCATCCCAGACGCGACCTTTTCTCTAACACGCTTGCTGAACAAATTTCGGACGGAGACAACTTACGATGGCTCGATAGCCACAGCGTACTTCTACGAACCTCGGCGACCGGAAAAGGGGACGATACCTGATGAATGGGGGGTAGAAAGTACCACAGTGCCTGTAATCTGGGAGGAGAAATCGGGAACTTTGCTCTATGTCGATACCCCTGATGAAGTGGATAAGAACGGGGAGGAATTGGAAGTCAGCATGGGATTAATGTCCAGGTTAGCTTATTTTGCTTGTGTCCGCGTACTGAGTACTATCGTAATATATGAGGCTTTATTAGACATCCCCGTGCAAAGTTGTCGGCCAGTCTACAAGACTCTCATGTATACGTATGTCGACGGGCGATATTGGACGTTTTGCAGGAGAAGCCCAGGTTCGAGTCGTTCCGCGAGGAGTTCTTCCCGTGGCTCTGTACCCTACAGTACCATCGCGGTAAGAGAGCGAGATATCAAAATGGTGCATACGTCGAACGCGAGTCCTACTTGTCGTCAAACTAACCAAAGCCTTTCTTCAGCGCTGAGCTCTATCACTGACATGCCCTCGCAGAGCATGTCCTTGAAGCATGCGACTCTCCATGACGAGATTGCTGCCAACTTTTCGTTGAACGAACGGTATGGATTCTCGCAATCAGCTGCATCGTCAGTTGACGAATACACGGAGGCCGATGTGGAGATTTCTGCAAGTCTCCGTGTCGGCGTAGTGGTGCAACGAGGCAGCGAAGGATACGTTGCCAGGGCCAACACAGTGTATTCATATCTCGAGCTCAATCGACACGTGCGTTGAGTACCATTTCCCCGGTTTGCTCGTCTTTTGCTCACTCCTTGTGCCCCAGTTCCTCTCACAAACATCGTATGCGCTGCCAACCGACCCAGAGAGTCGCGCTCTGATAGACGCAAAAGCTCAGATATCGTCTGACTCAATAGTCGGGCAGACGACAAAAGTGGGCGAGCGGACAACGATCAAGAAATCCATAATCGGAAAACACTGTGTCATTGGTAAAATGGTGAGGATCGTCGGCTGCGTCATCTTCGACCACTGTGTCATCGCAGACGGGTGAGTACCGCTGTCGCTCTCATAGCGCGACGAGTCGCAAACGTGTAACGGTTCACTCCCTCTGTAGAGCGAAGCTCGACGGCTGCATTCTGGGAACGAACACTTCGGTGGGGACCAAAGGCGAACTGTCAAAATGCATCACACAAGCCGGCTATGAGATCGCACAAGGAGGTACGTGGATTACATTTTCTAGTCTCGGTGTTTGGCTGACAGCAATGCTTGCAGAGGGTTTCAAGAACGAGAAGCTGGAAGTTTCTGACTGGGCAGCGCACGAGACAACTACTGACGACAATGAGGATGATGAAGATGAGGACGAGTCGAATACAAGTGACGACTAAAAGGATACAAGTGAAGTATAGAATAGTAGTATGACAACTGTATCAACAGTGTGTAATACAAGGTGGCATAATAGTTCCGTCATCGTGCTCGTTGCGTCCCAGACATCTGGTTGCCAAGTCCCTGTGCAAAACGTGCGCCCCGGCCTCCGCGAGCACCACCTGAAGAAAGGGCATCGTCAGCTGTGTTGTCGACTGTATAGCGTCGAGACTTACCTCTCAAGCCGCCACGATTGCGCTCGCCCCGTCCTCGGCGTTCCGCTGTCTGCTCGCCACGTTTATCTCCCTTACCACCGTCCGCCCTGTCAT
Organism: Steccherinum ochraceum; assembly: GCA_004332605.1. NCBI lineage: Eukaryota > Fungi > Basidiomycota > Agaricomycetes > Polyporales > Steccherinaceae > Steccherinum > Steccherinum ochraceum. The sequence continues at coordinate 7,328 of RWJN01000327.1, forward strand.
TCCAGCCTGTAGCGTTGCCCAACTTCTGGTCCAAAGCCTTCTCGTTCTGTTCGACGAGTGCGCTGAGCTTCTCCGCCAAGATCTGGGCGACTTGCTGTGGCCGACTAAGCTCGACGCTGTGGAAGGTGACGACGCCAGCGGCCTGGTCCAGTGAGGCGGACAACTCCTCGCTCCAGATCATCTTGGAGACAATGGACGTAACAGAGCGAAGTGACAGCGAGAATGTGCGGGACAAGAGTGATAGGGATAGCGACGAGTAATGTGGGGCATAGGTGAAGAGATATGTTCGGAGACCCTCTTCCTGGATACGCCTGTAACAGAATCAGTACACGAAAGCGCAAGTATCTGAACGAAGCTCTTACTTCGCCAGCATGTCCTTCACTGACGCCGCTTCGGGCATGAGAGTCCAGATCTTGATGCCCTGGATGAGGTCCCGGCACTTCTCCCATTCACCGTCCTGCAATGCCTTGCTGGCTTGCATAATGTGATCACGAGTACTCTCAGGAGGACCGGTGAATACTTGACGATCCGCGAAGTCCATAAGCCGACGGAATGCTTTAGAGATGGTCTTCCTCTTCTGCTCTTCTGAGTCGATGCTTGCGAGCAGAGGGATCTCGACGAGCATGCTCGAGACGAGGAAAGCCGCCTCCAGGAGTTCCGTGTTGATGTGCATGTGGAAGGGAAGCTGTCGTTGCCGTTCAGCCTTTTCCTGCTCCGGTGACAAGACCTGGTACCGCTGCTGGTGAACACCCTGCGCCAAAAGCTCTTTCACGCGCTGAGTGGCGAAGATGTCCTGGAGAATAGCCTGAGACTCCTTGATGAGGCCGCAGCGGAACGCGCTCAAGCCAAGCTGTACCACTGTCCGGTTGTACAGAATTTGAGTGGCCACGTCGGCGTTGTAGATCGACTCTTGCAGATGCGACATCAAGAGCATGTCGCGGGCAGTGTGGAAGTTGTTGTGCAGTGCATAATGGTAGATGTGGCAGAGCATCGCCCGCGTTCGGAGCAAGGAGTTTCCAGACTTGTACAAATGGATGCAAAGAGCGTTGATGAGAGTAGACGTCTCGGCTTCGCCTGTCAGCACTACAGACGGTTGAGCACCGGCAGCAGCAACGGCCGACTCGAGAGCGCGAACGACAGCATCGGGCTATATACAGGTTAAGCAATACTTCACGATGACAGCAACATCATAAACTCACCTTCGAGTAGATGTGTTCCAGCCGCCTCATGACGACTCGCCCGAGAGGATCCTCCTGCTTGTTCTTCTCATACAACGCCTGCGCACGGCAGATCGTGCAGTACAGTACAGCCCCTTCTCATCCTTAAGACGGTCGACGTACTCCGTGCCATGGGGGTCGATGTTCTGCAAGCTCTTCGTGAACTCGTCGTCGAGACGGTCAACGAAGCTGATAATGCTGCCACGGATGCGAACCACACCATCTTTCGAATCTTCTGGTGTGCGCTCTTGGAGCTCATCGTAGTCTTCCGTGATTTCTTGGACAGCGTAGGCAGATTCTTGTGCGATGATCGAAACAAGTTGATCGACTTCCTTCTGGGCAGACAAGACAACCAGAGGTCGATGGGCATGTGAGTTGCGACCGACGAGTTGTAATCGAACCGCGACGAGACGAGAGCAAGCAGGACGCGGATACGTTGGTAAGATGTGACGGCCACTTCGAGCAGCTTCTCCAAAATACGAATCTGCTCGGTTCTATCGGTGTTCTAGATAGGATGGTTCAGCTGAGGTCCTACAAGTATGGACATATCCGTGCCACTCGCCTTTTTACCGCGAGCATCCTGCACAATCTGCAAGTTCTTGAAAATGCTCTCCGGCGTGAACTGCATTCGCTTGTCGTCCTTGCCGACCGTTTGGAACGAATCATCGTCCTCATCCTCGTCACTTGCTGTCGGCTTCTTCGCCTTCTTGGGCTTGGCAGTGGCGGCAACGTCTACTTGGTTGTAGGAAGCGTACTCTTTCTCGAAGGCCTCGGGATCCTAAACAATGTCTCGGAGGTGAGTAACACGCGGTACAAACTATGGTAGCACTTACGGCATTGAATGCGTTGACTTCCTTCTCGAACTCCTTGATAACCTTTTTGATCTTCTGCTTCATCGCGGTCAATGCACGTGCATTGCTCGCGTTCATTTTCTTCTTGGCCTCCTTCTCCTTCGCAAGAGCAGCGTTCAGAGAAGTCTCAAGGGAGACAAGGGTGCGAATGTAGAAAGGTGGAACAGGCTCGTTGACATTTTGCTGACGTTGTACCATTCGGACGAGTTTGTCGAACTCTGTATTAGGCATACGACCATCAATGCCAGGCTCTAGAAGACAGTCGAGTACAGGACGTACCATTCGAGATCGCGACCCAGTCGTTGATTTTAAGTGCGTTATCCATCATCTTCCCACTCGCCTCCATCTCATCCAACCGCTTGTCCCTCGCGCTCTTCACAACTCTCTTCACATCCTCATCACTATCGTCGTCGCTGTCCCCGGTCTTCAAAAATCGCGATGTCTTCTTCGCCTCCTTTGGCTCATCGTCGTCTGACAGGGACTCCTCGTCCTCGTCAGAGTCTTCGTCGTCGTCGTCGCTGGAATCGTCGTCGTTGTTACGCAGGAATCGCGACATGGCGGGCTTGGCCGCAGCGGGTTTCGCAGGTCCATCTTCGTCGCTGGAAATGAGTTCCTCCTCAGAGGACTCACTCTCGGAATCGGAGTCGCCGGCTTGACGGAAGAATCGAGACATGATGTGTGGTGGTCGTCCTAGGTGGAATTTGTGTGCGTCGAGGACGATGGGGATTTAAGGAAAGGCTGATCGCTGACTCGGGTGTCGAGCTCGGCTGCGATGAATGCCAGATTTTTCAGGACAAGGTTATCGGCAAACGCCGAGATTGTGCTTGCGGCCCGGATAGGCAATTCACTCCCATGCGCTCATTGAAAGAGAAAGAGCGAGCTGCGATGTATATTCAAGCTCAAGGAGACCATTCAAACTAAGATACAGCTGATTATACAACGTAGAGTAGCAAAAGAACGAAAAGAAGGAGAGTCTTAGTCCGTTGGAATAAAATAACGAGCTTATTGCTTCTTGCGATATTGTTCTGCCAGGTAGCTACAAGTATGTTAGTTGGTGCGTCAAGTGCAACATGTGCCACTTACCCTTCACCGGCCCAGAGTGTCAAAAGCGAGACAGAGATGGCGGATACGGTCCGTCTATCCCATCGTGGAGCATCCCAGTTGATGTATGTAACGTATCCCAAACCACCGAGGATTCCGGCATTGACTGCAGGAACGAAGTCGATCAGCTCCAGTCGTCGTGTAAAATTGACATGAGACTTACCGATGCCTACAAGTCCGCCAAGTACACCGGGTCGGAGCAGGTGTTCACGGCCATATCTGTACAGAGCAGCACCTTCTTCTTTCGCCTTACGCTCTTCTTCACGACCTGCTGCGGTTTTACGATAGTTTTCGGCGAGGTATCCCTCAGCACCGAACACAGCAAAAGCGGCAGCCGCAGTAGATGTCAGAGCTCTTGTATCACGTCGCAAGTGCGGGCATGCATAGTACGTGTACCCGACCCCGGAGATCAACCCTATGTTGACTGTCACGCGAGGTCAATAACACGAAACCTTTGAATAAGAGACGGAGCGTACCCAGTCCAACGAGACCTCCAGCGACCGCAGGACGGAACAAGTAATCCTTGGTGACATTCCACAGATGGAATCCCTCCTGCTCTGCATCGTGCGCATATCTCCTAGCCCTATCCTTTGCCGACTGTGGTTTCGAGGGAGCACCGACCGGTACAGATTTTGAGTATTCGGCTCGCTCTTCAGCAGCTGCCAGATGCTCTTTGAAATCGGGTGCGACGAGGTTTACTTTGTTAGCTTCATCTGCGATGTTGTCTGCTGAAGGCGGCTCTGTGTTGAGGAGAGCAGGGTCTGCGTGGGGCTAGAAAGCAGATGAGCTTCTGCCAATGAGCGACGTGCCAGCTGGAAGAACTGACCTGCATCGACGGGGGAGGGGCGTTGTGGGATGCGACGGAGGCGTAGGACATGGTGTACGGCGTGGGGAGGAGGACGAGAGAAGGATGTGTTGGTTACGAGGAGGGCCTCTCCGCTAAATAGCAGGGCGAGGCAGCCATGACATCACTGCAGACGGCGGCACGTGGTCTGGTGTCATCGGGGCGGCTCCGAGGCACCTCCAGTCTTACGCGGAGACGCCCGTTGCAGCCCAGACCACGCGTCATGGGATGAGGACCTCCTTCCACAACTCGCAGTCTCGCACACTCTCGAAACAATCACAGACGGTCTGAAAGTATGCCATCAAATACTACACAGCCATAGCCAGGGGTATACTTGCAATCTGGGGAATATAGAGTAGTAGTATAACGTACACTTGCACCTCAGAACACATCCAACGAGTGTGGGCAGGCAGCTGCTGTGTGCCCTCGCTCTTCGCAGTCCTCGCAAAACAACTCCTCACTAGCTTTAGAGTTGCTGCCTCCACCAGCTTCAGACGACCCTTCGTTCTTCAGCAAGTCGCAGTTGAAGATGTCGTGCCCGGGCCTTTCGCAGATCTCGCAAACTTCTCCGCTCACGATTGTATCACTTTGCACGCTGGCAGGTCGCTGTACGGACTTGATGGACCCGCGATCACTGTCATCGGGTAGACCAGACGACGTCTTCGACGATTTCTTCTGGTTACGAGCAAGCTTATCCTGCAGCCGCTCCACTTCGCGTTCCAGCTCGTCCTACTCTGATTTCAGCACTGTCGTCTTTCCGAAAGACTTAGCGCAAGGACTCACCTCGCGGTAGATCTTGCTCTCAATCAAGGTCTCTAGCTCGCCGATCTCTTTGTTCAGCTGGTGCATGCTCCGCGCTGTCTTCATCTCCGCATCGTTGTGACGCTTCCGTAGTTGTTCAAGCTCTCCCTGCGAGGGAATTGAAGTAGGTCAGCGCGAGACCGTGTATTCGAAGTAAAGACAAGTACGCACCTCGTACTTGGTCTTCATGTCGCGAACCATCTGCTGAAGGGAAGATACGTCATCGGTAAGACTACCGTCCGTGTCCGCGAGAGCCTTCTCTTCACGCAGGAGGCTCTGCTCGACGTTGTCTTCAAGCGCTTTCATATCCTACAAATGACGTTTATTCCCATGGTCATGCAAAATGAAGTCTTTGGAGAACCAACCTCGCGTAACTGATCGGTCTCAGAAAGTAGCAATTTGTTCTCGGACTCCAACACCTTGCTGCGCTGGGCCATAGTCGCATTCTCTTTCTGCAGTTCTTGTACGATATGCCTGGAAATTTATCAGTGTCGAACCAAAACTACAATGCGGCCAAGACACACTTGAGTCCCTTGATCTCTTCCTTTGTAGCACTGAGCTCGGACTTGGAAGGTGAAGAGGGAGTGACAGGGGCGTCCCGGTTGAACTTCTTGCGTACTGCCTCAAGCTCGCTGGTGCGCTCGTCCGCTTGAGCCCGCAAGGAGGCGACAGTTTGACGTTCTTCCGCGAGTGCTGCCTCCAGCTATCAAAGGAATCAGTCTGGAGTTGTATGAAAAGTATGTTCAAGCGTACCTGCTCCTTCGCAGCCGCGAGACGACTGACTTCTTGCTGATCTGCCAAAGAAGCGATATCGCCATTGGATCCGGCGTCGCGATATTCTGCCAGTTGTTGCTTGAGTAGGGTAACTTCTTGTTGAAGCTGAGCACGATTAGTCCGGGAGGGGGTTTCGCCGTCGACACCAGCGGCAATACCCTCGAGATTCTGCAATGTGAATACAAAATGTGAGCTATGAGTACATCCCCACTACTCAGATTGACACATACCGCAACGTCCATTCTGAGACCCTCGATCTCGGCACGGGCGTTCTCCAAGGCCACCGTGTTCTCTCTAAGGGCTTCCTCGATCTCTTCAACTCGAGATCGAGCAACTTCTTCTGCCTTGAGTACACGTTCGACTTCCTTGCGACTATCGACGACTTCCTTGCGCACAGCCTCCTCGCGGTCTTTGTACTTCTTGATACGTTCGCGAATCGCAGCTTCTTCCCTCTCAGACGTCGCTTGAGCATCCTCAAGAAGATCCTCCAGTGAGGAGATCTTCTTCTGCAGATGTTGTACTTGATCGCGAAGAGTTTCGTTGTCGATCTCAGCGGCAGACGAGGCGTGACGGGCAAGTGCGCCTGGCGAAGGCGGTGGCTGCTGTTGACGCAGTTGCTCTTCGAGCGAAGCGATGAGGTCCTCCATCTCATACCGCTTGCTGTCGGCAGCGCTAAGACGCTCTTCGTAAAGGGCGATGGTTTCCTACAGGAGATAATGAGACGACGAGAAAGAAGTAACGAAGCTTATACGTACCTGACCAGCTTTGCGAAGCTCATCAACCTGACCACCGAGCTCACGACGCTCTTCTTCTAGCTCAGTATATGCTTTCTGTACGCGAGATTCCAGCACACCGATCTCGGCATTCTTGGCTGTGATGAGCGCGTCGTTCTTGCTCTGCAGCCCTTCTTTCGTGTCAATCGCGTCTTTGAGCTGATTGACAAGAGCTTCTTTGTCGTCCAGCTTGGACTGAACGTCGCGAATACGAGCTTCGCCGTCGCTCTTGGCTTTCTCGACGTCCTTAGTGGTCTCCTGGACTGCTCGCTCCAAGCCCTCGATCGTAGAGTCGCGCTCGTTGATCGCTCTTTCGGAGGTTCGCAACGACGTCTCCAGCTCAGTAACCCGTGATGAGACCTTGTCTTTCTCCTCCAAAAGCGCGGCCATCCGATCAGACACTAGTGACTCCTGCGACTCTGCTACGGTCCGCAAACGCGCGTTTTCGCTTTCTGACGCGTCCAAGCGCGCTTGCAGTACTTCAATCTGGTTCTGTAGCTCGACCGTAGTTGTAGAGATGACGGAAGCGGCAGATGTAGGACGCGATGAGCCTTTGTCAGGTGGTGCGGATATTCGGCCAGACATGATCTCGTTGATTCGATCCTGCAGCGTCTGTTGATTTGATTGCAGGTCCGATACGAAGGAAGCAGATGCAGAATCTGCGTCTGCAGATTTGGAATAACCGTCTGTGAGAGAGACGGACCGCGCTGCAAAGGATGGTGATGCGGGAGGTGGCATGGCGATTGCGCTTGGTATTCGAGCCTTTGGAGTGCTGCCTGCTGTGGATGGTCTGCCCTTCGAAGGGGTGAGGGACTGTAGGGAAGGCATCCCCATGCCTACGTTGGGAAGTCGACCAGCTTTCGGTGTATTGAACGGCGAGCCGTTTCTTGCGGGTGATGAGTGGACAGACGATGACCCCAGACTATACAAGCTTCTTGTAGGGCTACCCATCGACTTCCGTGTGGGACTGACCGCACCAGCAGCGCGTGCACCGAGCTGCTTGGCCGTCATGCCCACGTATTTGGAGGCTCGCGAACCGGGTGTGATAGCGGCTTCTGTCGTAGAGCTTCGAGCAGGAGTGACTGCAGGTTTCGGCGCATGCGATATTGCCGACCGACTTCGTGCAGCTGGAGTCGCGATGCCCGGCGTCCTTCGGCCAATAGACGTTGATGGTGTTACACGACCATTTGAGATTGAAGGAGTGATACGACCGTTGCTAACAGACGGTGTCTTCCTACCATTGGCGATGGAGGTTGATGAGGAGGGTGTGATGCGCCCGGATACGGAAGGTGTGACACGTCCACTACGCGTGGATGCAACCGAAGATGGACGGGATATAGAGGCGTATGCGATCGTCGGAGGAGAGAGTTTGGTAGTTGCAACGAAGACTCCGCAGTAGGGAGGACAGCTGAAGTACTGCTTGCTGATTTGTCGCGTGCCAAGGGTGCATCCAGAGTATACAGTTGCAAAGATTGGGAATAACAGGCATAACGTCAGAGGAAATCGTCCCATGAAGACTGAGTAGCTTACCCAGCTACAGTGCCATTGCCATTATTCTTTCCCTTGCCTGCGAAGCCTCCGCCAAGCTCAACTCCAGCCCACAGCCCAGGTTTGCCGTCGATTTCGCCGACATATTTGAGGGTGCCTTCAAATCCGAGAGATTCTATGCGCACAGTATCTCCGACGTCGAAGTTTCTGCCTGCGCGACTCGAGCTTCGGAAAACATCAGAAGTGCGACTGGGTGGTCGGGCAACGGAAGCACTGAGACCGGCATCGGAGCTGCGAGAAGTGGAAGCGGATGACACAGGCCTGCCAGCTACTGACCGTCGGCCGGACGGAGCAGAGCTAGCAGATAAAGATAGATGCGTCGGATGGATAAGTACGATGTTGCCCGGGGTCGTTGGCCTTGATCGCATCGGCGAAGGCTCTGGCGATAAACTCATCGTCAGCGTTGCTGGAGGATGCATGTATGGTGGCGCTGGATGAGGAGCGGAATCTGCCCGGGGTCGGAATGCTGCTGGGTTTGCCAGGAGTGGGTATTCCGGAGACGCGACCCTTGCCCGGAGTAGGTGTCGACATGTAGAGAAGGATAGACTTGGGAGTGTGCAGCGGAAACGCGCGTGATTAAGGAGAGATGGCGAGAGCTGCTGTGTGGCGGAAACCAAGAAGAAAGTCGTCCAGACGATGAAAGAAAAAAAGAGCCGTTGATTGTGTCCTGAAGGTCCCGAGAGGAGAAGAAAGAGAGGCCGGGCGGTGGTTGGAATCAAACAGTACACGCCCACGACGCGTCCAGCTCGATCACTCATCCCAGCGCCAACGCGTCTCTTCCGCCGCGTCCTCCACTTTCATCTTTCTCTCCAATTCAACTCGTCTGGATGAACTCACGGAAAGGTACGTCCAACAGTACAATGTCTGTACAGCTGCTCATGTCTCGTGTATCCGCAGTTGTCTGGTACGTTGAGCACACGATCTTGTTTAGTGACATTCAGATGTTCAAGCCCTGTACCTCTAGTCCCGTATGCTCTAAGGACGTCCCGGAGGACTCGATCAATACTCACCTAGACAGCAATTGTTCTGACGCAGAACCTCCAGCTTCTACCTCCCAAAGACCTCTGAAGACCACCAAAGCCAAGCCCAAGGATGCACAGACTCCCATCGCACCCATATTCGCCAAGAAGCTTGAGCCAATGTCCTCTCCAATGGCTGGTCCTTCCTACTCCCAATCTCCTACTCTGGGCAAGAAACGCAAAGCCGGAGAGATAACTATGATGGGACACTCTTCCGCGAAACGACATAAGGACACCTCATCGTCTGCACCGCTTGCTGAGCGGCTGAGACCGAAGTCACTGGAGGACTTTGTCGGGCATGAGAGCCTCATTGGCCCGGATTCACTGCTCACGTCCATGATCAGAGGCGGCTCAACTGGGAGTATGATATTATGGGGTCCACCAGGGTACGTTCACGCGAAATTCGCTGCTTGACATCTCTGACTTGACGCGCAATGTAGCTGCGGCAAGACTACTCTAGCAAGGCTTATGGCGAAAAATACAAATGCCATCTTCAAGGAACTGAGCGCGACAGACTCGAACATAGGGGACGTTCGTGCTGTTGCTGAAGAAGCGAAGGGTGTTCTCTCTCACACAGGCAGGTGCGTCACGCTCGTGCATGACGCACGATATAACTTACGTTCGGTCCAGGAGGACTATCTTGTTCTTGGACGAAGTGCATCGCTTCAATAAGGCTCAGCAGGTACGCGCCATCTTCGCTGTTGTCTTGCGTTGTGAACAGTTTCCGTAGGACATTTTTCTACCTTTCGTAGAGCAGGGCGTTATACAAGTACGCTTCTCTCGTATCCTAGGCTTGTCATCGGCTCACAAGTTGGTTTAGCTAATAGGCGCAACCACGGAGAACCCATCCTTCAAGTTGACCAGTGCACTCTTGAGCAGGTGTCGGTACGTTTTGAATCTTACTCTACGACGAACTACCGTAACTCTACGACCACAGAGTATTTGTATTGGAGCGTCTCACGGATGACGACATCAGGACCATCGTCGTGAATGCAGCGAGAAGGGTGGCATCGGACAAGGCGGCCGCTATTCCCCCAGAGCCAGAACTGGTGGATTTGACTGACTCGCCTATGCCAACTCCGCCGTCGAGCAGCAATCCGGGATCTCAACCCATCGTTGCGTCTGTAGACGAAGCAGATATCAGCACGCTGTTTCCTCAGTGCACACCCGAGATCATGAGCTCGATCGTGTCTCTCTCTGTTGGCGACGCTCGTACTGCATTATCCCTCTTAGAACTCGTCATCGCCGCTCCCCGAGATTCCGACCCTGCGAAGATACTAGCATCTCTCCGTCGTTCCGTATCAACTTCATACGATCGCACCGGAGACTCCAGATACGACATGATCTCTGCTCTCCACAAATCCGTGCGAGGAAGTCAGCCCTCCGCCGCGCTGTACTGGCTGGCACGCATGCTATCAGCCGGCGAAGACCCGTTGTACATTGCCCGGCGGATGACGGTCTGCGCGAGCGAGGACATCGGGCTAGCAGACAATCATGCCCTTCCCTTGGTAAGCACGTTCTTCTAGCCGACCGTTAGCTGCTCACCATTCGCCCCGCAGGCCGTCGCGACAATGCAAGCATGTCAAATGATCGGTATGCCTGAATGCCGTATCAACCTCGCGCACCTCGTATCGTACCTCAGCGAAGCACCCAAGTCGACTCGCTCCTATGAAGGCTACAAACGAGCTGAAGAGGCCGCCGCGTTAGACCCCTCCATTCCCGTACCCATCATGATGCGGAACGCACCGACGAAGCTCATGTCCGAGCTCGGATACTCGAAAGGCTACCACTACAACCCCGACTACGCGTGAGTTGGAATGGCTCTCATGATATCACCTACCATCTGAGCGTTGACGACTTGTCGTATCGCAGGCATCCCGTTACCAATGACTATATGCCTATTCAATTCATAGGTGACGTCTTCCTCCGCGAAGAAGGTGACAAGTCCGGTAAGTCGTGGGATGAGGAAGCACTCATGAAGTGGGAGATGGACGAGAATCGAGGGCGACCGTGGCCTGGCCGCCAAAAGTAAAATTCCTCCGCATTTATAGACGTTCTCATTACTGTACCTATGTCAGCATTTTGCCGCAGCTGAACGTGATGAATGTCCCATTGTCCCAATCGTGTGCAGTTTGAACGTCTCAGGAAAGGAACAAAGAGAAATTGGCCCAGCAGCATTTCTGACGTGTCTCTCAAACTTCGAGCCTGCAAATCCTGGGTATCGAGATGCATTGTGTGCTATATATGCTCTGTGCTTCTTTGTTCCTTGCTGTTACCATGGAGCCTAAGAATACCAGCGTTTGCAAAGACTCATAATGATTCTAGATTATGATAGCTAGTACTACAGTATGCTAAGGGGAATCCACTAGAGATACACAAGATAAACAGGGCTTCAGGACTTGGACATCCTCCACATAACTCCTTGACAATTTGCTGCACCACATTTGCATGGGGCATGGACAGCAGCATCAAGCTTGGCCTACATCACGAAGTCAGTTTACATAGGTATTAAGGGCCAAAACAAACAAACAAACCTTCCCCTTGCGCTTGCGGTGACGATTGGTCTTACCACCACCATCTTCCTCTTCACTCTCATCATCAGGAGAACCAAAATATGAGAAACATAACTCTTCTCCAGCTCGAACAGGTCGGCAAGTGAAGATGGTGAGAAGTGGTTTGAAGTCATCCGGCTCGTTGATGTAGACAGGGTTGATCCTGCAGTTGGGATCGCAACTGTGATTCTACCAAACAGCCTATTAGCATGTATGACGATTTGAATCTGATATAAAGCTGCATCATACCAGATACCGGGTGAACTGAAAAACAACTCATCAGCCACTACTCAACAACGAGAATGATCAGGCACTTACATTACCAGCATGATAGGCATCAATAGAATATTTGTTGCTTGCTACGGACCTCTTGCTTTTGCTCTTCTTCTTGTCCTTCTTGTCCTTCTTGTCCTTCTTTTCCTTCTTCTCAGTCTTCTCAGTCTTCTCATTCTTCTCATTGAGGTACCAAAAGTCAATATCGAACAGGTACGTCCTTCCCAGATGATCGTATATGCTGTAAGAGGTTGGAAGGATACTGGAATGCAGAGTAAAGCTGACTTACGATCCACGTTCATCCGTCTCCGCTTCAGAGATGATCTCACCAGCATAGATTCCAACGAAGGTGTGTGCGGGAATGTTCTCAGCTGCGAAAATGCCTGCACAAATGTATCAGCCGTGTTCAGAGAAAGGAATCCTGAGATCACCTACCCCAGCCTTTCTCCTTTGTCTTCTCAATGTTGACTGCCACCTGTCTGCCATGCTGCACAACCTGTTGGCAAGGCAAATAAATTATCAGACAACAATTTGAAGTTAAATAAAAAATCACGTACTCTGTTTGAACAAGTCTCGTTGCATTTGCAATACATGTTACATTCAAAGATCGGGTAGCCATGGAGGCCGTTGACTTTGCGGTCCTGGTCATACACCATTCCCGTATGATGTGATGTCGCCGCTCTATGCCGAATAACACATTCGCAAGAAGGGTTGTCAGGATTGCATACCCCTGAGCAGCTACAGCCTATGAGACCCTGCAAATTCATAGGTACCGTGTCTGTGTGGTACATGAAGTTGGTGTAGTGGAACTCGACAGGAGGGGTGATCTCGTCGTCGACGTTGTTGATAATCCGGATTGGAGGTGCGTTGGCGCTCTTCTCTGCAAGACGGATGGCAGCTTCAAAAACCTTCCGCTGCATGCCTCCTCCCAGCTTGGCTTGCAAAGACAGGGAGTTCAGCTCGTCCTCGAGGATGTGTGGCATTTCGGATGCTCTGACATTCGGATCCGCGAATTCCCTGGCGATGAGGCTCCTCTGATCCTGTTCTTCCCAAGACATCACCTGAATCTTCGTCCCATTGAGTTGAGTCGCGCGAAGAGCCTCTTGAAAAGCCAAAGAGGCAACAGCTCCGTGAACTGTTATCTCCTGGTTTGCCGCCGCCGCTGCCATCCTGGCCCTCGAGTATTTGGAACGAGGGAGCTCCAGCGGTTCAGGTAGAGTTTGCACAGAACTGCTCGAACTGGAAGAGCTGCGAGATCCTCGCGAGAATCGCAGAGGCGGAGGATCATCGGGGTCCTCAGAAACAAGCCGGCGATTGCGCGCGCTGCGCCTCGGTCTGGGTTGCACGTCTTCTTCCTGCAAAAATCTCAGTATAAGCTGTCTGACCTTGCCGAAGGATACTGACCTCTTCGTCGGATTCCTGTTCTTGAAGCATATCAGTTACTTCGTCCGCGTCGACGGCTTCGTTCTCCTGAGAGGTTTCCGGTTGTTGAACCTCTGCCATAACTTGATCTTGATCGTCGCCTTCGAGAGGTACAGCGGGAGGCGACGGCGCTTCTGTATCACCTTGAATGGTGAGCTCGGCAACGGAAGCTTCGAGGGGAGAAGGGTCGCGCAGAGGAAGACTCGGTTTACGATCTGGAAGGGGGAGTATATTGTGCTCGGCCTCCGTTTGCGTATTCACTTCGAGAATGGACATGTGAGCCAAAGATAATTGCTTTTATCTTAACGACATACCCATGGGGTGATAATCCGGCTCGAGCTCAAGCTCTTCAGTATCGCTGGTCAGGTCAATGATTTCCTTGTCTTCGTTGCTGTCAGATCTATTAGAGGCTGGAAGCTCCGGTGGATCTGGTTGCAGAGCAGAGGCATCGCTCTGCACATTGGCAGGAATGGCGGGAATGGCGGGAATGGCATCGCCACGAAGACGTCTCATCATTTCATCGAACGGCGGTGGAGACTGGGCTCTGGAATCTGCACTCTCGGAAGATTTCGGAGATCGGACGGCAACCGAGCTCGATGTCGAAGTGCTCTGGCGAAACATGATGAGCCGATGGACGTCTTATCGAGCGATGACAACTCACCTTGTCGGAGGCTGGCAGTGGTACTGTTACCGCTGCAGGGGGGGGAGAAATCGGTGGTGGCAGAGCTGGAGACTTTCCTGGCGATTTGGATGACGAGGGACGAGAGGAAGGTCCGGCGCTGATACCCGCTACATCCATTCGCGTGTATTGGCCTGAGCTTGGTGTGGAGGCATCTGTGGGGCAAGAGGAATTCATGAGAGACGCCATTCAATCTGCCTGAGACTATTCGTACCAGAGCTGCTGCCTTTCTGTGGGAGAGTTCGGCTCCATAAACTGGATGTCAAGCTTGAGGCGGCAAAGTCGGTAACACGAGGGGCACTGGTACTGGTTCTTGTAGAGCGGTTGACAGAGCCCAGAGCTGATTCGACTAATGGAGGACTCTGCGCTGTTGGAGGCGATTCCGACGGCAAGATGGGTGCAGACTGCCCAACATCTTCGTCTGGCGCAATAACTAGATCGCCCATTTGTGGGACGATGTTGTCCAACGTTGGGCTCGCGTTGGACGAGTTTGCTTCAGGTCCTGAAGGCTCGTCTTCAGGAACGCTCGTGTCCATCGGGATGTGAGAGTCATCGTCAGAGTTGTGATCGTCGGATTCATATGGGGGTAAATCGACGTCTTCGACGCCTGCAGACGAAGGCGTAGAAGGGTATGTGACGGGCTTTTCCACAGGAAGAGATTCCAAATGGGGCTCTTCGGATATATCAGCCTCAGGTCCAGGGATTTCACGAGCAGTTGAGACAGGTTGGGGCGCAATGTCGTCTTCTGAATCGCTACTTATCAAAATGATTGGACTGGGACCGCGGCGAGCTTCCGCACGATGGTTGCTAGAACGGTCGCTGTGCGAGAATCGACGTGGGGATCGACGTGGGGACCGATGCGGGGGTGGTGGAGCTGCCGGTATGATGTCCCCGACCTCCTCCTCGTCGCTGCTGATTACGATTGGCTCGTTGGACTCGCTGGGCTTGTTGGACTCGCTGGGCTTGTTGGACTCGCTGGGCTCATCGTCAGAGTCGGAGATCTCGATGGGTTGCTCCTTCGATTTCCCTACAACTGGTATGAGCACTGGATCAGATGCATGGCCGCAGTAACGCACCAGTACTTGGTGTAGAACGAGAAACCTCTTTGGATTTCTTGAATGTCGACATCTTAGGGGCCATGCTGTCGCTTTGGACCGCAGAGGAAGACGAAGACGAAGACGACGAAGAAACGCGCCGTTTCTCTTTCGACTTCGAGACCGATGTGCTTGGATTAGGTCGTATTGCTGACCTCGATGATTCCGTACCGTGTAGACGGCTGTGAATCAAGTCAGGCCCACTCCGTTTCCCCCCAGTCGTCTTCCTTGCGCGTTGAGTAATGGGCCTATCGTTCCTTGCGCGCACTTCGTTCAATCTCCCGAGTGCAGAGTTGGCGGGCGGTTCTGCTGATGCGCTACCAGAGGTTGCCGCTGCTGCTGCGGTAATCTCACTATACGGCTCTCGCGAACGCGAACTGGGTCCTGCCTCCGACTGTCTTCTGCCGGACGACGAGGCCTCTGCTAAGGGTACGCGAATGAGAGAACGATCTTTCTATCACAAACTATTCACGCACCTCGATGACCTCCTCTCTGGACATTCAAACTCGCCCTATGCTGCTTCTTGGGAGGGCCGACCGCCTTCTCGTTCCCCACTGAGCCCTTCCTCTTCCTGGGCGGACCTTCATAAGGACTTGACTCCAGCTCGTCCATGTCCTGGTCCGAATCTTCCGAGGGTGCCACAGAGGAAGGATCTAGGGTATCATAGGAGTGTCGTGAACAGTGAGATCGAGGTAATGGTGAATATTCGGAGAAGCGGATCGAGTGCGCCTAAATGGGATGCTTACCTTCCGGCAATACCGTCCACTGAGACAACGGCGCGTTGTCTCGTGGCCGCTGCGAGGGCATCGGGAATTTCTGCGCGAAGAATGGTCGAATCTCGCGTTCACGGTTCGGTTGGTTCAGCAGGGCTGGAACTACACGAAGTGGCTGGAGAACAAGATGCAAGACACGCGCACGATGTCACAGTGTACGTGCGACCAGCGTGCAGGGAAGCGCCTGACAGTCGCGAACGCTCACTCCGTCGTAACTGGGATTGGAATGAAGAGACGCGATGAGTTTCGTGAACGATGCATAAAAAGTGTACAGTGCGATGTGTCTATGAATCTACAGGTGTCAATAGAGAGCGAGTGTCGGTAGCCTATGAATCGACTAGCTAGGATAAAGGGGAATGTGGTATGCTACGGTGGTGCGAAGGTAGTCTGTGAGGAGATATCATGCAAATGCAAAATTAGGGAACAGCGATATGTGTAAGCCAGGCATGTAATGCAGCGTTTTCCGAGGAACAAAAACGAACAGAGTGCAAAGCGCGACAAGTCTCTATGTTCGGCTCTCGTCGCCGAATTGTCCCTCTACGGGTGTAGGCAGTCCATGATGCCGTGGAGTATCCAAAACCGACGACGCAGTCGGCGGTGAAGCTGTGAGTGAGAAGGTCCCTGCGCTAGGCGATTCTGCAGATTTCGCAGAGCCTGATGGAGGTCTTGAGTGCTGGAACGACCAACGCCGGGGTAATAGCTCTCCGAGAGTAGACGATTCCGAGCTATGTGTGAACTCGCTGGGAATCACGCTCCCAGCGCTGACCGGCGATAGCATAGACATGGTCGTAGTCGTAGGCGTGTGGGTTGGAGAAGGATTGCTGGGACGCGAAAACATGTATGAGGAGGCCGGAGTGACCAAGATGTTGACCTTCTTCTCCTCCCCGTCTGTCGACTCTCCTGATTCCATGTTCTCGGATGACGTCTTGCTAGACAACCGTCGTGCGTGCTTACGGCGGCCATAGCACAGGACGTACGTGAGCAAACGCCACGCGCCCATGTTCACCAACATGTTCAAGAACATGATCACAACGGTGACGGAATAAATCACCGCTGCGATGATGCCGATGACGACACGCGGGATGGCTTGCAGATCCAAGGATACGGCGAATCCGATGGCAAGGCCCGCGCACACCATACGAACGATGGCGAGGAAGATGGTGAGAACGTCCGCGCCTCGAGTCCTTGTGGGGCGTAGGACCACAAGTGCGACCAGCAAGATGGTTTCCGTGATGAGTATGAGGATGGCCTGGAGTAGGCCGTGCGCATGACCGAACGCCGTGATCATAGCCTTGGCAACGATAGCGAGGATGAAAAGGTGTCCGGAAAATGCGCGACCAGAGCGGTAGGGTGCGATGATAGGTTCCAAAGATCGTGATGAAACGTCCTCTCGAAAGCGTCGAGTGCGTCTGAAAACGAGGTAGAATGCAGGAAGGAGGAGAGCAGAAATGGCAAGTAATGTGAAGACTGAAAGTAGGATAGACAACCAAGAGTCCTTCAAGGTCCATTGCCAAAATACAAAGATAAGAATAGGGGGTAGTGATATGAGAGCTGCACGCAGGCCCCATGCGCGAGCCCACGAAGGGTATGCCAGTACGATTCGGTCATACTGCTGGGGTCGTTGCTTCGCCCATGATGAGCGCTTGAGCGTCAACACGGCAACGTATCCAATGGCGAGAACACCGAGCACAATAGCAACGAATATGAGCCATGTGAGAAACACGGTCATGAAAGCATTGGCCGTTGCGATCCCGATTGTGTTCGCGTAGATAGGTATGCCAGCCTGAAGGACGTTGGACGATTCGTCTGTGACGGTGGCTACGTCGACAAGGACTTGTACGTCGTCCAGAGGTGATCCGGTTCCATTATGATTGTTCGCAGCCAACGTGCGAAGGAGCGAAGGTACATTGAATGGACTGAGCTTCCGATTGACCAAGGAGATAGGATTGCCACCGTCATCGCCGTTTACGAGCGTGCCTCCGGTGTGCTGACGCGTATTATCAATCGACCGTTGCATTGATGACGTGGGTGAGGTGATGAAGAGTCCCAACGCCCACGAGAAATTGATCGTGAATGCCCGGAACACGGAGGGATAGTTGAGACCCAACAGTCCAGACGCCGCTATCGTTTGGAAGAGGTAGAGCATGTCGAGTAATCGGATGGGTGCCAGCGCGCCCGGGAGATGTGACTGTGCGACCGCAGACCCGAGCGCAGCCAAAGCCATCGCTCCAGTTGACCATGACACCGCCTTCTGCCGCGTCGACCACCCATTCGAGACCGTGGACTGAATGCACGCTCTGACCTTCCCGGTGGTCACGTCGGTGAGGGTGAGTTGAGCGAATGCTTCGAGGTCGGGAATCTTGTATGCGATGCCGGGTAAATGGGAAGCGACGTTGATAGAGGAAGGAAGGCGGATAGAGTCGGCGCCGGTGAAGTTGTAGGTGGGAAGTGGGCATAGAGCACCGTTGAGAACAGAGCAAAGATCGAGAGAGACGTTGAGTGGTTGCATGCCATAGACATTGAGGTAGAGGTTGGCGGAGACGGAGATGTTGGGAAGCTGCAGGGTGTCATGAGTTGGAATTATTGAAAGGCACGACGGAGGCTGATGCACGTACGACACTGGCTGCGGAGACATTGAAAGATACAGAGGAATTCTTCTCAATGTAGGCAACGTCGAATTGTTGAATGAGGATGCTTTCGGGAGGGGAACAGTATGATACGGAAGACGTGACTATAAATGTGATACGAGCATGAGCAGACGTGCACGAGCCTTGGTGAATATTGAGTGGGACGTACAGAGGGTGTTCTCGTGCGCTTGGGCAAAAGAATGAAAGAGGGCAAGCGCAGAGGCAATAGGAAGTCGCAGCCTGGCGACTGAGAAAAACATGAGAGGCGACAGAGCGTGAAGGAGAGAGAAACCAGGAGGTCAAGGCTCTCAACAATGCAGCTAGTCCTTTAAATTGCGAGAGGAAATGAATGAGCCGAGGACAACACGAGGACAAGGACCATTGTACGCACAAGTCTATTGTTGTTCCTCAGTGGCTGTGTGCAAAGAGACTTTGCAATTGTGACGGGGCCGGCTAGACGGGGGAAGGGAGGACAGAAGATATATGTGGTGGCAGACAGAACACCACCGACGACATCCCACGCGATGAGGAGAGGGTATGGGTCGATGGTGGCGACGGTGAGGAGACTGTTTTTATAAATTGCCCACCGGCGTCGACCACCGCCCACACAGGCGCCCGTACTGCGCGATTTCCGAACCGGCATCCCGGCACGCCTGTCGCGTTCCGCTCGTTGCTTCTTCCTCTCTGCGGTCTGCGCCGGCTCTCCTTCGCAACGAACTGAACATTTCGCGTTGCTTCTACATAGTATACAGGGCAGATATCCGCCAGATGCTCTCAATGATCCCAAGTGCGCCGACGCGTCTCGTTGAACTCCAAGTATTCGCTAACTCGCCACCGCATTCTCGGGCCGTACCAATTTGTACTTCGCAACCACAATTCCGACAATCTCCTTCCACTCCGTCATCGCTCCGAGCCCTGCCACATTCATTTCGTATCGGAAAGCAGCGTTCAGCCATCCGAACGTCAACTTACTCCTCAACACCAAGAGGTCGAGAAAATTGGTACGCACCGACATCTCCACACGCCAGGCCCTTGCCTATCGGCCCCACCACGTTGTATCCTATCACATCACGCACCACGCGCAGATGCTCTGCCGTCAACGGATGCTCGTACATAAGCGTGTTCATCGCCGGGAACACATAGGTCGGTGTAGTCGGTGCAAGCGCACGGAGGACAGACGTCTGCAAAACGACAACAGGAACCACAACAACACGCCCCGGGAGCATGTTAGCCTCAAGCTCAACTTTGATGCGCAATCGATGTGCCTACCGCGAGGTTATCGCAGCTTCCATGGGCGATTTTGGACAACGTGTTTGCTGAACACGGCGCAATCAGGACGATGTCCGCCCATCTCCTCAGCTCGATGTGCAATATCGGGTCCCCAATCTTGTATGTACCCTAGAATAGACACCCGCGTGCATCAGTATCGCCTCCTGCAATGCCTAGTACCTGTGCAAAACTTACCGTCCATTCGTCTTCGTCCGTCCAGACTCTTGAACCTGCCTCTCGAATGGCCTGTACATCGAAGAATGCCATGGAGGCTTTAGTGGAAATGACTTCCACTTTCACATTCTGATACTGTGGGCCGAGATACTCAGCAAACAGGATCAACAGTCAGCCAAAGAGTAGTCGCACCGAGAGCAATTCCTGGACGATGAGAGGAGCTTTGATGGAAGCGACACTTCCCGTAGTGATCAGAAGGACATGCGTGCAGCCGTCTGTCCTCCGAAGACTTGCTGCGACTTGTTCCGCGCTATGCATGTTCCCTGCGTCGTCCGTGTAGCGTCCGCTGCACCCCAGCGGATCGCACGTACTGTAAATCTAATCGAAGGATACGACGCTTGACTTCATACCTAGAAGTTGAGTGAGCGCAAAGATCAAAAGCTGTCCGTTGTTGTGGTAGTCAGTTGCAAACATCGTAAAGTCGAACGAGGAAGGTGCACTGGGGACATAAATATTGGTAAGACAGATGAGTAAGCTAAACGCGGTGGTGTGACATCATCAGCAGACGTCGCGCGCGCACGCGCTCACGGTTCTGTCAGCAGTTCTGTCAAGCAGCGAGAGAGAATAATATGGCGATCACATGTATTATTTGTCGCTATGGATGATATAAGGATACAAGAAGGGTAACGCTGCTGAAGTTATGATATAACGAGGGGAATATACAATGACAGTAATACGAACGTAGAATCCAGATTCCGAGAGAGAAGTAAAGTGACAAAAGAGCGTGTCGAGTTGGGTCATTGAATCAGGGAGCGATTAAATCAATTCATGCAAGATACGGTCGTACTGATGAGGCCAGTGCGAGCTGTCAAGCATACGAAAGGATCAGCATCGGGCCAGCCAGTTTCAGAACATCAACGCGAACGCATACCTGAGCATATCTTTAGCAAAAATCATCTGGCTGAAAACATTCTCCACATCAAGGACTTCGAACAGACGAAGCCTGTCTTTGTGTGAGTCGGCGTCGGGTCCGACACGATGAGATGGGTGGAAGTCCGTGTCCCGCATGGCCCAGAATACGCGGCCCGGAGGGAAGAGGTCTGACATGTGCATGTTGGCTTCAAGAGTCTTCCGGATGGCCAGGAACTAGGGAAAAATACGCGTTAGCATATGAGTTTATTGAAAGATATGACAGGATTTACTCACCCATTCCTCGCAACCTACGTCGCCAAGACCGGCCTTCACCTTCAACGCGTGCTTAGCGACGCCGGAGTAGCCATCACCATGGCCGTCCTTCTCTCCCTGACAGAGCCACGTACATGCTCTTTGAAGGTCGCGCATAGAGCCCAGAGACAGCCTTGAAACAACGTCGTAGGAGTATACGAAGGAGGTGATGAGACCAGACTGAGCGGTCAGCTTGGAGAGGGCGGCGTCTGTGAGACACGGTGGTCCATAGCAGTAAGCGGAAACATGTCGATTGGAAGGGAAGCCGGATCGACGATTAGTGAGGCACGTCTTCGGATCCGCCCACATCTATCATGGCGTGGTGAGAGTTGAAACTTTCGAGCGAGAATCACATGGAAGCCTCACCAGAGCAAAAATACCAGCGACACCTGCACCGAGACTGTGACCGGCGATCACCAAATCTACAGAACGAGTTAGACTATGAAGGAGAAGAGTTCGGTGATATGGAACACACTATATCCGTGGTTGCGTCTGAGAGCGTTGCGCACAGCGACATGCACAGGCTTTCCTTTGTCGCCCATTGCATGTGCCATCTTGAGCATACCACCATGAACATTGTACTTATGCTTCTCCTCCGAAGGACGAGGCCGCCGTCTAGCTGTTCTCGGAACAGCACCACCATCAACTTCTTCGTCGAGGTCTCCAAGGTCCGCTTCCTCCGGATACGATCCAGCGAATGTTTGGGCGGACTCGCTCGAACAATGGACGGTGAACTCCGCCGGTTCGCAGGTAAGGTCGACAGCAAGCTCGTTGAGACTCATCGTGCCGCGAAGCACAAGGACGACCTCCCGACGAGAATGGTCGGTCAGGACCCAGAAGCGTGGTATGAGATCTCCGGTGCCGCGGTGGAATGTTGCGGGTGGTGGGTCAACAACTTCTTGATCATCCTAAAATCAAATGAGTCAGTTGCGATCTCCTAGTCTGAAGCTCGTGGTACATACCTTTACGCATTGCTGAGACCGAACGAAATGCGAGAAGATATCGTCGTCGTGGCGACCCATGAGCACGTTCCACCATGAGTACGCAGGGGCGTGATGTGGCTCCTCTTTCGGCTGTTCTTGCTCTCTTTCCGCTGCATTGATGGCGCCGATCAAAGACGCCTCCTCCATTGCCTCCTCTGTATTTGCATGGGGCTTTAGGGGAGCGCCAAAGAACATGAGACTGGCGCCACCATACCCCGCCAGCACCAACTGAGAGTATCGGCGCAGCGGTGCACGCAGCTCCGAGAACTTCATCCGGGCGTGGTGTCGCGGAGGCGCGAGACTCTGAGCGCCGCTCGTCGAGTCGCCAATGTCGGCAGTAATAACTTGACCTGAGTGATTGGGGTAGATCACGTCGGTCATAACGTGAACTTGAGGAGCTTCGTGATGATCTGGTTTGGGAACACGGACGCTGAAGTCGATCTCCCTGACCCCCTTGGACCACCGCTCTTCTTGCCATTTGCTCGTCATTCCTTGTAGCGTGACCCATCCTACTAGACCCTTTGTCACGTTCACTGCGCAAAACCTGTCCATAGGCAGTCCGTCGACGCCAGCAGGTTGGTGCCACTCCCGGTGGGCAAGTTTGACAAAAGAGCGAAGGGAGAATGATGCTTCATTCCGGTCGGGGAAGATAGTTTGGAGAGTGGAGAGAGACGAAGCAACGGCAACGAGAGACGTCGAAGCCACGGACTCGCTCACTAGAATTGGGGCCAGTGCTAGAGACTCGATAGCGTCGATTGCGGACGCGACTTTGTCGTGCGCAACATGTCCAGCATCGGTGCTACCGCCAAAGAGAGCTCGATCGACGACATCGCCGCCAATCTGAGCCGCGTTGGAGACGATTTCTCTCGCAATTCGGAACTGAAGAAATTGTAAGAAAGATGATAAAAAAAACAAAGAACGCGAAATCCAGCTCACCCCGAAGTGGGTCGAGAACTTGAGAGCAGAAAAAGTGAGGGCAGTCGCAGAAGAGGCAACGTCAACGCCGATACGTCCATACTCGTCCCAGTTTGAGATCATGCTGGGTTTAATGGGCGATTGCGTGAGTAACAGGTGAAGTCCGAGCATAGAACGGAGCTCTGAGTCTTTATACGAGAGTGCACGGTGCTTGTAAAGCTCGCTTGCTCGTGAAAACGAGTTCACGTCACTGCGGCGTGCAGTTTGGAGTCATAATGTCGCCCAGGGCAGACGAGACTCGCAGAAAGCAGTGTGATGATGGCGTGTTGTTGTACAGGAAGACCGAGCCCGACTGGAGGAGGACGATGCTATGCGACCGAGTCCGAGGCGGATGAGATGCATACCTTGGCGACTGGAGGGGTCCCTGATTGACCTGAGACGCGTCGCTCCGCATTGTACAGCGTCGGATATTCAGGTTCACGATGGACGTTGTGTATGGGATCGAGGTCGACGTCCAAGAGGATGGCGTCGCTGCAGGACACGACGGTCGTCGCAGTCGA
This sequence comes from Steccherinum ochraceum, assembly GCA_004332605.1. Classification (NCBI taxonomy): domain Eukaryota; kingdom Fungi; phylum Basidiomycota; class Agaricomycetes; order Polyporales; family Steccherinaceae; genus Steccherinum; species Steccherinum ochraceum. The sequence continues at coordinate 30,801 of RWJN01000327.1, forward strand.
GCAGCAGCAGCAGCCCCACTGCACCACAATCACAGGCATAACTCGGGCGCGTCCGAAGCGCTGGGGTGGTACACGTGACCTCCCCGGTCGGTGCCGCGCAAACGTCCAGCACGACGAATGGGCCGCCATTTCTATCGCTGCCACCGCCGTCCACGTCGAGCTCGACTGTCCCTCCACCATTCCCGCCATGCTCCTTGCTTCCACCCGTGCAGCATGCTCGTCTGCAGGCTTTGCGCGTCGCGCTGCCAGCACAATCGCTCTCAAGTACTCCAACGCCGTCTTCTCCGCCGCCCTCGCCAAATCCCCACAAGTCCTCAACAAGGTCCAGACCGAGCTCAATACCATCTCCACCTCTATCAAGGAGGTTCCCGAGCTCAACACCTTCGTGTCCAACCCCACCTTGTCCGCTGCAGACAGGACATCCGGTCTTTCCGCCATCTACTCCCGAGCAGAGGGCGCCGGCGCAAAGAAAGAGCCCGTGACAGACATCACCAAGAACCTTTTCGCGGTCCTTTCGGAGAACGGCAGGCTGGGAGAGACGCAGGGTGTCATTGAGGGCTTCAACGAGTTGGTTGCGGAGTACAAGGGCGAGCTTACCGTCACTATCACCTCTGCCGCTCCCCTGCCAAAAGATGCCCAGACTCGCCTGGAGGCCACTCTGAAGCAGTCGCAGGCAGCGCAGAAAGCAAAGTCTCTCAAGGTTGAGAACAAGGTACGTACATTCTTTGCATGCTACTACAATACATATTTAAGGGCTATTGAATCTCAGGTCAACCCGGCTGTATTGGGTGGTATCGTCGTGGACTTCGGTGACAAGACAATCGACCTCAGCGTTGCTTCCCGCGTAAACAAGCTTAACAGCCTTCTTCAACGTGAATTTTCACACCTATCTTCTTTTCTTTGGTTACTGACTTCACTCCCTGTGTAGAATCCGTCTAAGTGTTGTATCGCAGAGTGGCTAGAGTATAGAGTTGCACTGGCATTGAATGTCAATAACTTAATGCTTTCTCTCACACGACCCCGTCTAAGCACTTGAGAGATAAACCAAAGCAAGTACATGGAAAGCGCATATTACATCATAAAAAGTCAATCAAGCCTCGTTGAGGCGAAATGACAGCCACCACCTTGCCGCCAAAGTCAAGCAGGTCTCCGCCCTCGGTAGCTACGAGGTCGTTCAACGCGTAGTCGTGGGCCTTGTGGCCTAATAGCTTCTCCACGTTCGTAGAACCCAGCGCGAGTGCATCAGCCTTGGATAGCTGGCCACCACCGTCCACAGCAATCTGTCAAGTCTCTTCGTCAGCTCTGTTCTGTCTAATCATAACAGAAGCCTACGCACCCAAGCGAGATCGAAACGAGTGTTGCGGGCACTCCACGCTTCCTGGATGCCAATGGCCACTGTGACGTTGTGTGCCAGGAGCTCAAGCACTGTGCTCTTCTCTGAAAGTGGTAACCCAGGCAGACTACATGATTGTCAGCTGGATATCTTTTGCTCTCAGAAAAAGCATCACGTACATTCGTCTCTTCTCCCAAGTCGTAGGGAACGGGCGCGAGGGGATCTGAACCACCCCGACATTGGCAGCAGCCAGCTCCTTGGCAAGCAAATGCGCCTCGAGCCCGCTCACAATAGTCAGCTTCACATGCGAACGATGTTTAGCTTCGACCTCCTTCTTCAGCAGGATTAAGGTCGCAATGACGTCGGCGCTATCAGCCTCAACGGCCAACGTCAATCTGCCCTACAGACGCAAAAAAAATCACAAGCATCGGCATCTGCATAACACGGGAATCAAACAAAGAACTTACTTCGCTGACGTACCCGAACCACTTTCCTGCGTCCGAACGGTGATCGGGGTTGAGCAGCAGTCGCCTCAGAGCGCCGATTTGGGAGCTCACGCTCGGCGCACTGCCAAAGTGCCTCACCGAAACGTGGAGCGCGTTCACTTCTTGCAACACGGCACCGTCTGAGAGCTTGTGCAACGCCCCAGTGGAGAAGGATGTGCTCAGTCCTCCGTAGAACGCGTAGTGCGTGGGGGCGACGATCCCAGACGTTACGCCCGAGCGGTAGGCGAGGCTGTGACAATCACGATGAAAGCAGTCGGTACCGGGACGCGGACGAGAGGGCGAAGGGCAACTTACAGTGTATCACGACCACCGTATTGCAGACCATCCACGGCGCGTATCAGTGCCTTGTCACCTCCTACGATAGAAGGCACTTTGCCTAGGAAAGGATCGAAGACAGCGCCGTCCTGCGTACTCTCTTCGCCTTGTATCTCCTCAAGGCCGAGAGGTGCGCCGAATGTAACTAGACCCGGTGAGATGGCTCCACCCTTGAGGTCGACTATACGCGCGTCACCGAGGGAATTCGTCATGCAGGTAGCAGAGGATCCAGAACAGGTCACCGTTCCGTTCTGTACGACCACGACGCCGCGTTCGCCATCGAAGCTAAAGAACGTCTCTTCGATGCCACTAGCTGCGCGAGCAAAGATGTTTGCCACGTTGACAAAAACGATGATGTCTTCCTTGGCAGATTGAACTTTCAAAGGTGGGAGACCTTCATATTTGACCTGAAAAGATGTCAACGTAGTCTCGACAAACGATTGGGTGAAGTGGGCATACCGCGTCTCTTGCTTCATCATCAAAGTTGGGCACGCGAGGTAGCTCTTGGAAAGCCTTCGGTTTCTCCGCATGGTGAGGGTCCTTCAATTGGGGAATACCGTCGATGAAAACCTGCTTCGGTGTGGCGCCCAGAGCAAGCGGGTGACTGTCCCAAATGACAAGATCTGCAATCCACACTTCAGCCAAACAGCACTTCACACCGGTCGCATATGGCTCACCTGCATCCCAACCCTCCTTGACGTACCCGACACGGTGGTCCAGACCCATGATGGTAGCTGGTGTGCTCGTTACGGCAGCAAGAGCCAAGTTCTCCGGCAGCCCATAGAGGTAGGCCTGCTGTGCCTCGTACAGAAGGTACCTGGAGTCGAGAACAGGGTGGTCGCTCTAATGGAAGACTATTTAGCGAGAGCCAAGAAGACACTTCGACGTTCGTTCACTCACCTTCATGACAACCTGCAATCCATGCGAAGCAAGGATGCGAGGAGCAAACTCAGAACCCCGGTAAGATTCTCTCTTGTATCTAGCGTTGGTAGCGAACATTGCTACGCCAGGAGCATGACCTATAACAGTGTTAGCAAGGTTTCAAGTAGATCAAATTCAGCGCGTACCATATGCAGATTTCAGTACGTCCGGGACCTGGCCAATTGGTTAGATTAGGCAGTAAGGTGGAAGGAGGACATACCAAGTAAGCTTCATGAGCATGATGGAACGCCGCGATTGAGAATTGAAATTCGTTAGTCAACTAAGTATATTGATGAAGTGAATGCCATGACAAAGGAACGAGTGAGCACATACGCGAACGATATCGTCCAAGTCGACGGTCTCATAGCAATGTATTTGCACCTAACATCATGATTCAGCGTGAGCAAGTTTGGCAAAGGTTGGCACACAAACCTTGACCCGCCCTCTCAGGACATCGACCAGAGCTTCCCATTGCAAATCCTCTGGGTAGGGAGAGGATTCCAGAAGTTCACGGTCTCCTTTGAGAACACGTTCGCAGTACTGATCCTGCTGATCTTTCAGCTCCCTAGCTTTATTATAACTAAAAGCGGGCGATGAGGATCAATTGAATGGTACACATCCAGGGTATCACAACTTACGCTTCACGGAACTGCCAAATCGTATCCATTCGCGTTTGACCGTATACACGACCTGAACGAATGATAAATATTACTATTGCGTGCTTCACAATCAAAGGTGCTTACTCGGATTCTCTCCGCATGCGTGCCTGCAAGCGTATGAGTACAAATGGCCCTGATTTCTCCACACAACTGACTCACTTCATCTGCCTCCATGGAAAGCTTTCCGTCAGTTCAAGGAAAGAGCTGTTGATAGTGTAAGGAGGCTCCAAAAGCATCGAACTGGGTGACCGTTCTGCCGTCGGCCTAAGCTTGATAGTGAAGCCTTGGCCGCCTATTGCATTGGCAGAGCCGGGAAGTACCAGAGAAGTTGTAACACCTCCAGCAATAGACAGGCGGTAAGAGTCGTCGTGTGTGTTGAGACCGTCGAGAGACCGAAGCCATGGCTGGATTGGACCTTTGAGAGAATTGTCATCTCCACTTGCGCCATTCGTCTCTGGACTGGACGCGTCTCCCAAATGAGAGTGAAGATCGACGATGCTGAATGGCGCGTTAATTGTAACCATAAACCAGCATTTGATTAGTCTGTGCTCACCCAGGTGTGACCCAAGCTCCTTTGACGTCCACTACTTCAATATTCTGATAAGCCGCCAACGTCTTCGCCCTCACATGCCCAATGCCTTTGATTATCCCCTTGTCCAGTAGAACGTCTGCTTCAATGACCTCTGTGCCATTCTTATCTCCGGTCCAAACCTTCGCGTTCTTCAAGAGGACTGGCTTGGTTCCCGCGACGAACCTGTCGGACTGTGGACGCTTGTGGAAACTCGGAGACGGGCCCGGTGTCGCGGAAAGCGATCGGCATCGTGCAAGTGAAGCAGATGCCTGAGCAGATATCCTTACTTGCGGCTGGATGTGGAGGAAATTGATGCACTGGAACCCGAGGAAACCAATGGAGAGAAGTATGAAGACGAGTAGCTTCCTATTGACGGAACCGGAATGAAGGCGTCCGTGGAGGGAAAGCGTGTCAGAGCCGAGGATGCCCTGTTTGCTCGCCATCGCTCTCGATGCCCTCGCAGTGTTGCACAACGACGAGCGATGCAGAGAGCCTCAGAGACTCGGATGTGGGCAGGAGGACGTGCGGATGGCACCGTGCACGCACGGTCGGCTCACGCGTTCGCACACATTCGCGCCATCGCGTCGTCCTCACGCGATCCGAGCGCTTCTCGCTTGTACGGAGTATCTGAGATTTCCTGCACTCCTTGGTCGTGTTTTTGCTTCAACTGTAGTGGAATAAGCTTAGATGATTGCAGTACAGTCGATCCAGTGTTGAAACGGATTTTCCGACTGAGCGAGTTCGATGTTATGGCCCGTACGTTTCGAGCGCGTGACTGGACATTGCTTCGTTCTCCTTATTTGGCGCGCTGAGATGGATTGAAAGTCCGCGACACACAAGTTATGGGTGCCAGTGTATCCGGCGGCTTTCTCTTCAGACGTGCCACTGTTGCAGCACGATCATCCTGACCTTTCTTACATTCCACAACAGCACACCGAACGGTAAGATTACAGACATCCATACAGTCTGCGTGCGCTAAAATACCATCTTGTTCTCAGCTACAACTTCAGAATGAGCGTCCAAATAGCGGGTCCAAGCACCAGCTCCGCTATGGACGTCGACACTGTTGTTCAGTCCACTACGACCGTATCATCTCGCTCAGATCGCATCACTCTCAATGCGGCGGCACCAGCAACCAATTCTGTTCAGACTCTACCCAGATTCCGGCATACTGACCTCGCCTATGTCTACGACATTCGAATGATGCTGCATAGCCCTCGCAATGAACACACTGAGGCACCTGATCGCATATCACGCGTCTACGATATTCTCAGCTCTGGAGGATACCTAGAAATGATGGATCAGCTCCCAATCCGACAAGCTGAACGAGAAGAAGTCCTTCTTGTCCATTCTGAGAACCTTTGGGAGAAGGTCATGTCTATAAACGGTGAAGATTCTGCACACATTAATTGAGTGGTACGAAACTGATCATTGCATTGCAATATCTTGTCTTCATTAGCTATGACTGACCAGGATATAATCGACTCTGAACAATTCTACGAGGACCTCTCCCTCTACGTTCACCAGAAAACCCCGTTATCTGCTCGCCTTAGTTGTGGAGGCGTGATCGAAGCTACACTTGCCGTCGCTCGAGGACAGTATAGGAAGACTCTCGCCATTGTCCGTCCGCCAGGCCATCACGCAGAACCAGACGAGCATATGGGTTTTTGCTTCTTCAACAATGTCTCGGTCGCGACCCGCGTGGTTCAGCAGCTCACTCCCGTAAAGAAAGTGTTGATTTTAGATTGGTCAGTAGCGAAATATTACGGTCCCGACGAATTCTTACCGTTTATTACAGGGATGTACATCACGGTTAGAAGTTTGTCGGTATCCCTGATTTCGATCACTCACACTTTGCAGGCAATGGGACGCAGCGCGCGTTCAACGACGACCCGTCGGTGCTATACATCTCCATTCATCGTTATGACGGTGGTGATTTCTACCCGAATGGACCGTTTGGATCCATGCAATCATGTGGTGAAGGTGCAGGGGAGGGATTGTACGTCTTTCTTTTATCTGCCTCTTTGCAGCGCTAACCTCGCACTGTAGCTCCGTGAATATTCCGTGGCCCGAGAAAGGAATGGGTGATGCGGACTACATTCATGCATTCCAACAGATTGTGATGCCTATCGCCGTCGAGTTTGCTCCAGACTTGGTCATCGGTAAATCCTCCGTCCAACCTTCTTGAAGTTCCACTGTCCAGCTGACGTCTTCTTTTTCGCAGTTTCCGCCGGGTTCGACGCCGCAGACGGAGATGTTCTAGGAGAGTGCCATGTCACTCCAGCCGGGTACGCACATATGACGCACATGCTTTCCTCTCTTGCTGGTGGCAAAATGGTCGTGGCTTTGGAGGTGAGCAAGTTTACACTTGTCGTAAAATCGATTACCGAAGACTTGTCTCTCAGGGAGGGTACAACTTGGACGCGATCTCCAACTCTTGCTTGGCCGTGGCCAAAATTCTTGTGGGTGAAGCACCGCCAGTCTTGCCTCCCTTAGTCGCATCGCAAATTGCTGCCGAAACGGTCTGGCAAGTCGCGATGGTTCAGAGTAAGAACTGGAAAAACGTCAAACCTAAGGCTTGCGAACCGCGCGAAGGCGAGTGCTATATTTGGCCTCCGAATTGTTCGGCAAATCTCACATGCGATTGCAGAAGTAGAAGATCTTTCGTTCACTATCCCCGGTATGCAAAAAGTGCATTTACTCGGGATCTGACTTACTTAAATCCGTGTTACAGAACTGTTGAAAGCCCACCGACAGGACTATCTCTTCAGACAACACGACATGCTTACCGTACCATTCCCATCAACCGAAATGGAAGCCAAGTATTCCTCACAGATTGCATGCACGTACGTATTCGCCCTTCCAGCAATTTCAGTAGCACTCAGTTCTGGCTTCTCATAGGGCGGACGTGATGGAGAACCAGACGCTCATTGTGTTCGTGCATGAACTGTAAGCTCAGTCATATCCATGTCGCACGCCGCCACTGAATCAATGGACAGCGGTAATATTCGTACCGAACTAGATGGAATGGCAACCTGTGACTTGAATTTGGAACATTCGTATTTGGTGAGATAGATACCTGCATGCAGGCTTATGTTTACTCAACAATCCCTCAGATTGACTTCTCAAAGACGTTGATCGGGTGGATCAGGTCCACTAAGCACGCGTTGCTAGATGTCAATGTACACTCCAAACCAAGTACTGGACGGGTAAGAATTTCATTCGTACGCATATCTATGGGAGTACCTCAAAATCATTCACAGAATGCGAAGAACGTCCCTGATATCATGACATATTTGTGGGACAATTACATCCAGTGAGTGTATGCGCTGGTCTCAGTCATACTTCCTCCTGACCAATCACCCGTAGACTCACTGAAGCTCGCCGGGTGGTCTTGATCGGACACGGGCCCGGGTGCGAGGCCATCATGAGGCTTATGGAGAGCAGATGTATGTTGATTCGTTCGACGCTTGCACTTTTGCTGACGACGTTATTCCAGCTGTCGGTGTGATGAAGGCCGTTAAAGCCGTTGTGCAAGTGGTCGGATTGCAGACGAACGTCCCAGCAACATCGCGAGACGCACCGGCTCTGCGCGATTGGTACTTCAACGTGCGTCCATCCGAATGGAGCTCATTTCTTGCTACGAGCGCTCTCCTGATTCATTCGACATACAGCACTCCTTCGTAATCCTGCCTCAGAACCATCGGTACTTCAGTGACATCAGGCCTGTAAAGCGACATGGTCAGGTCGCGAAGCTTGGTGCGTATAGATGTCACACGCACTTCGGTCTTTCACTTATCGTATATGATTTCCCAGAGGAAACAAGAGCTATCAAACTCATCCAAGCCGCATTCCCCATAGTGACCACTTTCATTCAGAGGATGCTGTCACCTTCAGGCCAGTAGGGATTGCGTACACCATTGATACATATATACATCGCATGTACGAGATCGAATCGCTGTTATATTGCTTTCTTCCCTTCGGTTTCTTGTTGCTATCT
>RWJN01000328.1:0-13029 GCA_004332605.1 Steccherinum ochraceum
GAAGGTAGCGGGTTCTGCCGCTTGTCGGCGCTACCCTTATATCAATACAATGATAGCGGCTTCGCACCGCCTTTTCACTGGTAACCAGGACCCATCTGTTCCTTTCACCGCACTGTTCTGCTCCCTGACCAGCCCGTAACCATATACATCTTCTCAACATCGCAAGCCTTGTTCTCCTACGACTCCGAATATCAAAATCGCAATCACAAATCCGTCAAAATGACGAGCAATTCGCAAACCTATCATCTTCACTTCTTTGAGCTGCTCAACCAACCCATTTCTCCTCTGACACACCCTTGAGGAGAGGCCGTTCGGACTAGGATCTTCAGGTTCCGACCATGAGCTACCACGACCCAGGTGTGCCACCGCATCTAACTGGATGGATCCCGTTCACGCCTCCCTATTCGCCCGCCCAAATCCCTTCGGAGGCCCGGGATCCCTGGAGGAAAGCTCTTCTTGTCGGTATCACTTACGCTCATCGCAAAGTTCCAAAGATCAAGCCGCTCACGAACCCGGTGAGGGACGTGCACCTTTTCAAGGACTTGCTTGAAGGTGCGTCTAGGTGACATGAGTACTTTACCTGATTCTCATGATCTCCGCGGCGGGTATGTAGATAGCTATGGGTTCAAGGAGGAGGATATTGTGGTCATGACCGACGCGGAGGAAACTGAAGCGCGATACAAACCGAGCAAAGCCAACATGGTGCGTACTTCGATCGTGCTTGGACCCTTCTGCAGTCGACGCTCACGTCACTGTTCCTTGCTCTAGCTCCGGGAGATTGGTCGATTGGTAGCGAAGGCGCAGGCCGGGGATTCTTTCGTGTTCCTCTGTGTGTGTTTTTCAATGATCATACTTACCAGATCCTGACATTCAGTACAGTCGCCGGTCACTCAGAGCAACAAGATACCCGGAGTGGAACGGAACTGGATGAGAAGGACGAGGTCATAGTGGCGATGGACGGCGGGAAGATTGATAAGAACGGGAATAGACTAGGCGGGATTATCACTGACAATGTGAGTCAATGCAACTGGCCTGAGGCAACGCAAAACTCATTTGATTTGGGTCGCAGGACTTGAAGAAACGGCTAGTAAAACCTTTGCCAGACGGCGCACATTTGACGGTGAGCTCCTTCTACATCTACAACGCCCTGATATTCAACTCCGTGACCAACTTTAGGCATTGTTTGACTCTTGTACCTCCGGAACTCTTCTCGGTAAGAGCGCGAAGATCGTCGGGCTTCGGTGCACGTGATTGACTACGAGCTCTCGCTTCTCTAGATCTCCCGCACTACAAATGCAATGTCCAGTGGTTGAGGGCAGATAGCATTCTCAGTATCTGCAGTTCTGGTGAGTCGCTTCGTGTTGATAGCTTTCCCGCATCGATACCGATTTGTTTCTTGCAGTTGCCAGTCGTGAGCAGGCTCCTTGTGTCAATTTTGCCTACTCGACAACTAAAGGATTCAACAGGTTCCAGCTCCATCGATTTTCACACGCCCTCCCGCCGCTCAACAATCCTGGAACTCTCTCCCTCGTACTCCACGAGGTCCGTTTCATCAAGCTTCTCCGGACGACCTCGCTCAGCCACCTTACTAGATGATGTCGAGGACTGGATGCGACGTACGCGCGAGCAACTGACATTTTCTTTCGCCTATGCCGGATCTCTCGTCGGGCTGCCTGTCTACTCATCGGGATCGTTTGACTTCGAACGTTTGCCTCATCTGGAGATCCCTGGACGGCCTACGCAGATTCTGGACGAACCGATGGTCACCTCCCCGGACGTTATGACTGAGGACCTTCCGTGGCACTGCAATGGGTATTGTCCTATCAGCGAAGAGGAGGGCCCGTCAGTGGTGAGCTCTCGATTGTTCCACTCTTCAGAAGAGAGGTGGTTGCTCATGAGTTCTCGGTCTAGTTATCCTTCTCGGCTTGCCAAGATGGAGAGACCTCTTACGAGGACGATGTCAACCCGGGTCTTGTGGAGGTGCGTTTTCCGTGCTTGCTGCAATCAAAATCTGCGCGACTGACTACCCACCTCCTTAGATCATGATCAAGATCCTCGAGCGAGACCACCACCCAACTCTCGAAGCCCTCATCAAGGCGCTGAGGTTTGTTTCTCTCACTTGATCCGAGTGCCCCTCACACTCACAGTCGTAATATCTAGGATGGACATGAGGAACGCAAGTAATCAACGCGTGAACACTTTTCGTAGAAACGTTGAGGCTTTCAGCTCTGAGACTGGTGTCCTCATTGATCCTCATTTCATGGAGGCGACCGAGCTGCGGATGGTCAAGCAGCATCCCCAGGTGCGTCAGTCTCCGGTCAACCTGGAATTATAATGTTGATTGTTGCCGATAGGTTGGTAGTCTCAAACCCATCGTACGTTCACAAATCCTCCATCTGTTGATGCCGACACTGACACATGTGCTTTTGACAGAACCGACACGCTCCCTTCGCTCTTGCGCCGAACCGTTCTCTCAGCTGAGTGAGGGGATGAGGGTCGAACCCTACTGTGGTGCTGGGTCACGGTCGCCTACCAGTTCGGGTTTCGCATGATTCTCCGCATTCTTCTCGTCTCCAACTCACATATCTATCATTGGATTTTTCGAAGCTCGGACTGCTTCCTCGGACTGGCATACGCATATTTCATGGACAAACCTTCATAGCCGTCTTCCTTTCATCTTTTATCTCTCCGTTATCCGCCTTGTCGCTGTGGCAAGTACATCGAGCCCGTTTTGCTTTCCTGACTTCTATTGCAATTCTTCATCATCACTGTTGCGGTTTTACGACCTGGCCCAAACTTCATTCGCTTTTCTCTGTGTATTCATACATGTACTGAAAGTCAAGACCGAAAACATGTCAACCGCAGATCCCTCTCGCAGACAACTCTCGGTCCGTATTCCATTGGCGGTGTGCAGAAGACGACACCGCCAACACGAAGGCCGTGCGTTCTGCTTTCTATATCCACAGGATCGCTCCGAAACCCTAATACCACCGTCTACAGACGCACATCGGCATGCTGTGCATATAAATCTGCGCATGTTCAAGCAGATACCTATTCTATCCCCGACCATCCTTATCTCTCGCCTTGACATCCTCAACTATATCATGGCGAAGGCGCTCTCTGAACCAAGACCGCAAAATAAATCCAAAGCGAAAGCTCTGCTCATTGGGATCACATACATTCATTCAGAAAACGATGTGGCGCCATTATCTAACTCGGGAAAGAGTGTCAGGACTTTCGAGAAGTTTCTCAAAGGTCGATCAAATCTAGCTGCAGGATCGCGTTATGAATCGGGTACTGAACCTTTCGTCAGAGACTTATCAGTTTCAAGAGGAGGATGTCGTCGTGATGACGGACGATTTCCCCGAAGTTCCTCAAGATCTTCAGCCTACAAGAGCGAACATTGTAAATGTCTTCGGTATCTGATCGTCGATCAGCGCCACTCAGTTCCTAGTCCTTGTGCAGCTTTATCAGCTCAGTCAATTCGTGAAGGATGCTAGGCCTGGAGACACTTTCATTTTTCTGTGTGCGTTCGCCGATGCTTTCGGAACAGTGATCGTTCGGCTCATTTGCAAGCATATGCTGGCTGCTGCAGATGTCGGCCGCACTGACCGCCTTCCTAGTCATCATCTACGTGATGAACATAACGACATGCACGAGACAATCATCACTATGGATCATCACGGGATTACCAACGGATTCATTCTGGACTTCGTAAGTCAGTCCTCACGTTGCTGTATCAGTTCTCATGCTGCAATCGCAGGAGTTGAAGGAGGTTCTTGTTGACCCGATGCCAGCTGGTGCTCGCCTTACGGGAAGTTCTTGCATGAGACGTTTACGGCCGCTTCCTGACTCGCTCTCTTCTACGACACAGGCACTACTGAATTATTGCCACTTTGGGAGGCTGCTGGACCTTCGACACTACGGCTTCAAACCGACGCCTTCGAGCTTCCTGCGGCAAACTCACCGATTACAGCCTCAGCTTGCGGTATACCAACAACAAAGTTCACCTCTCCCTGTTCCAAATACACCTACAGTGGTCCGTTACAGAAAGCGGTGACCAGCGAGATAAGTCGATGATGTCAGATGTCAGATATCAATTGCTGTCGCTCAAGATCAGAACGCCTCATCGCAAGCGAAGCTCAAGATAGGTTGTCTAGTCGAGGCACGTCACCCGTTGCTATTGCATATATGCTCCTGCTAAAGTAGCGTTACGTAGGCACTACTTAAAACTCTGCAGAAGAATCCACGTCCTCTTCTCGATGAGCTCGTCATGTCCTTGAGGTGCGTCTCATGCAGCGGTGGCACAACATCAAAAACGTCCTCACGGTAATGCAGTCGGCATAATTCGAGTCCTTTCGCCACAATCGACAGTCATGATGGCGACAAGATACTTCATGATGCTCCTTTACGGCAGGAAGAAGCTGTCAACGACGACTCCATTCAAGTGCGTCCGCGATATCCTCAAAGTCTTTATTTCCGCTCAGGCATTCGATTTCGACTCAGATCTCCAGTACGCTACCCATTGTGCGTCCACATTTCACGTTTAGCGGCGTCTCAAAACACTAGTAATTATATGATGCGTAGACCCTTTCTGACAGCTTCACGCTTGGTCCGATATCTGTTCCTGAGAACGACTTTCACGCCGAGATTACGCGTCTTCAAACCGAGGCGAAAATGCGCGAAGAAGTCATCGCTGACATGAAAGCACAGCACATCAAGGAAACATCCCACCTGCACGAGCAGATCAAGAATTTAAGCACCACTCTCGTTGAATCCAAGGCCACTCTTGAGAAAGAACGCAAGGCGTTTCAGGAGCAAATCGCAAACTCGAACCGGACATCCACAGAATTGAAGGCCGACGCCATCAAAGCAAAGGAAGGATTGGCTGCAGTTATGCAGTCTGTTCAAATGATTGTTGACCGCGCTTCCAGCACTTGCGACGACGTGGTACCGAAAGACAGCGCCAGCCGCTCCTTGTGATGATGAAAGTACGTCTCTTTCTGGAACTCGCCGTTGCCGTCGCTGATTCAGTCAGCAGACTAGAGAACCACTGAATCGCCACCGATCCAGTCCATGCTGTCTGCTATACTCTTAATTAAGGACGATATTACTGCTCACGGATAGGAAAGAGCGTTCGCACCACGTTCGAGAGCGAAATAGAGAGACGGTAATGCGAACAGAGATACCACGTGCAGTCATCCTGCAATGTTTTGCGTTTTTGGAAGCCGAACTCAACGTTCTGCAGGACGATGGAGCGGGCGTTACGCGGGCGAGAGACATATGGCCAAGGTCACAATCTTCTTCTGGCTCGAGCTTTACATGATCTTCCCTCATCTGCGGTTTTGTCACTCTCGCGATGCCGGACTCTCTGAAGCTCGAATGGTTGTTCTGAGACATGAGCACGTCTTCATCTTCGCCTGCCTCTTCTTTCCTCCTCTCTTCCATCTTGCCACTGAGACGAGTGCGCTAAGCTATTTCTGCCTGGCTGACTTGAGGTTATTTTTGACTAGCACTGTAATTGTTCTAGCTGGTACTTCGAACTCCGACTCTGGTCATTCAAGTAAGCCCCAAAGTATCTCGTCTCCATACCTTCTAAGCAAGCATTCTCGGCCCGAAGTCCGTTGGCGGTGTATAGAAGACGACACTGCCAACACAAAGGCCGTGCGTTCTTCTCTCTTTACTCACAGGACCGCTTCGAAACCCTGATACCACCGTCTACAGACGCAAATAGGTTTGCTATGCACATAAATTCATGTTCGCGCAGATCATTGCTCTTTCTAACAATCCTCTTCGCTCGGTTTGACGTCTCCTGCTGTACTGCGACGAAGATGATGTTTTCTGAGCAAAACCAACAGGTCAAAGCAAGGACGAAAGCTCTGCTCATTGGGATTACATACGCTCATTCAAATAACGACGTGGCGCCATTATCGAGCTCGGGAAGAAGTGTTAGAGCTTTTAAGAAGTTTCTGAAAGGTTAGTCAAATCCAGCTGTAGGATGGCATCGTGGGCTAGCTCATGAGACTACCTCCAGAGACTTACCAATTTCTCGAGGAGGATATTGTCGTGATGACAGACGATTCTCCCGAAGTTCCTCAAGACCTTCAGCCTACAAGAGCGAACATGGTAAGTGTTTCCAGCATCTGGGTGTCGAACACGGGCGGCGATGCTCAACTCATCGTGCTTGTGTAGCTTTCCCAGCTCAGTCGATTTGTGGAGGATGCTCGGCCTGGAGATACATTTGTCTTCCTGTGTACGTTTGTCGGTGTTTTCCAAGCTTTACTTCAAACTCGTTCACATATATACGCCTCAGATGTTGGCCACACAGAAAGCCTTCCTAGTCATCTTCGTGACGAGCATGATGATATGGACGAAACCATCGTTACTATGTATTCTCAGGGAGTTGCCAATGGATTCATCTTAGACTATGTGAGCTGGCCATCATTTTACAGCACGCCTTCTCATACCTCGACAACAGGAACTGAACGAGCTTCTTGTCAATCCACTGCCCGCTGGTGCTCGCCTCACGGAAAGTCCTCCCGTATACCGCGTATAGCTTTGTCCTAATCCTGTCGCTTCAACAGGCGTTCATGATCTCTAGCCGTTCTAGCACACTGCTGGACCTGCCACACCACTGCTCCGAAAAATCGTCTTCGTTGTCCCAGCATCAGACTTTTCGAGCTGCACCCCCGCTTGTGGCAAATCGGCGACAGAGTTCAAGTCCGGCCGTGCCCATCGTAGTCAGTCAGCGTACACGACAGCTGCCAAGTGGTGTAGTAGTACTGACCACAATGTTCAGCTGGCGGTCACATTCGCTTGCAACCAGGACAATGCTTCAGACGTGGGGCCCCGAACAGGTGGCTTAGTCGAAGTACGCCACCCATAGCTTTTTTCATTGAATACCTACTACAGCAGCGCTATCCAGGCGCTTATTGAAACTCTTCAAGAAACCCCACGTCCTTCTCTAAATGGGCTCGTCACATCACTGAGGTTCGTCTAGAGCAGAGATCGCGCTGCATACAACAGACATTAAGCTATTCCACAGGCGGTATGATTTGAGTCCAGTCGCCATGACTGACAGTGAGCTCAATAACGAGATATTCCCTAAGACTCCTCAAGCCGACAGCGACGATACTATCCAGGTGCGTACGCGATGTCCTGTGACTCCGAAATGCTGTTAAGTCCCTTGGATCCGATTAGATTTCCAGTACGCTCCCATTCGTACGTCCACATGTCATATCTTCAGCCTTCAAAGACGTTGCTGACGAGAGAATACGTAGAGGATGTCTGACATCTTCACGCTTGTTCCGATACATATCCCGGTCCCCGATCCCGGAAAAGACCTGAACGCTGAGGTCACGCACCTCCAGACGGAACTGAGAGACCGCGAAGCCGTCATGGCCGATATGAAAGTTCAGCACATCAAAGAAACATCTCACCTCCACGAGCAGATCAAGAACTTGACCACCACACTCACTGAATCTAAAGCCGCTCATGACAAGGATCGCCGGTCGTTTCAAGAGCAAATTGACAATCTGAACAAGGCGTTCACTGAGACGAAGGCCAACATCATGAAAGCGAACGAGGGATTCGCCGCCGCAATGCAGTCAGCTCAAATGGTCGTCAGTCGCGCGTCCACTACTTCGAATGACCGCGTCGCGACACAGAAAGACACGAGCGAGATCGCCACGTAAGACACTAAGGCCCGGGTGCGTTCTCTTCCGTGTCTCACTGTTCCTGTCGTCCTCAAGCCTTCTCTGATTCCAGACTATAGAGCAACGAGCATGCACCTCCACAATCGAGAGAAGGGAAATAATGAGACAATGCGTAGATATACCACGCGCCGCTATGGTGCAGGATCATGCGTTTGTAGACATGTACAAAGACAGAATGTCCCATTGGAGGCAGAGTAGGCGTTGCGAACCAAATATATCTGGCAAGAAATTACATGCACACCGGCACCGCTGATGATATAATACATACTACAGAACACAAATCTAATTACCTGTCCAGCCTTTCGGCTATGCAAGGCGATAAGTCAACACGCTTATACACGATGCCATAGACAGAGATACTCACTTTGACCTCATCACCAACCGCCCTAATAAACACACTCGGTCTCTCGGCCGTTTTTGAACCGTCTTCGCCGTCATCCCAATTGTAGCTGACACCAACGGCAAGCTTCGTCCCATCACTGTTGAAGTCAATCGAAGGCACGGCCGAGTGGTACTTGTTGTACAGACGTAGACGCTTTTTGAGCTTGTGGTCCCAGATGGACACGGAACCGTCTGAGCCAGCCGACGCGAATGTGTTGTATCTACGGCATCACGAGTGAGCCTCAGACATGAAGAATAGATAGAGGTGTGAAAGGCACGTACATGGGATGGAATGCAAGTGCATTGACGGGCCATACGTGGTCGACGTCGTCGATGGTTTGCCGGTGGCACTTGAACGCGTACCGCTTGTCCTGAATCTCCGGGCTCGGGTCAAAGTACTCGACAGCGATTCTTCCTTCCACGGACGCAGTAGCAAACCCTACGAGCCACGTCAGACGACGTGATGATAAGAGAATAGCGTTGAGACGTACCTTGGCCATCTGCCATGCATGCCAGTGCCCTCGTCATGAACTTCAAGCTGCTCTCCCGCGTCTGTGCCGCCGTGTCCATCTTTCGAATGTCGTAGATGTTGAATAGCCTGCTAGCCATAGCGACGACCAGTGTGTGGTTTGCAAGGTCGAGTTGGTAGATGCGTTCAGGAACGGTATGGGAGGATTGCTGAGGAGTAGGGGCCCGTGGATCCCAGAAACGGAGAGTGCGGTCCCATGACCCTGTGATGAGGACATCTAAACAAAGGGCAGTATGTTGAGTAAATACAGTTTACGGAGTAGGAAAGCACTGGGTGGGTATTGCGTACTGGGGTCTTTTGCGTGTCTCATGGCGGAAACAGCGTCGGAATGTTGTCCAAGGTGGTGCTC
The DNA here is from genome assembly GCA_004332605.1 of Steccherinum ochraceum. Classification (NCBI taxonomy): domain Eukaryota; kingdom Fungi; phylum Basidiomycota; class Agaricomycetes; order Polyporales; family Steccherinaceae; genus Steccherinum; species Steccherinum ochraceum. The sequence goes on from RWJN01000328.1 coordinate 8,975, forward strand.
CTTTTCAGTAATCAGGTCGAGCCTAAGCAGCCAAGTAAGTCGGACGACGCGTATCAAACAGTAAGGCTGCAACTCACTCCCTGACCGAAGTTTCTAGCCCTCCGCTGAATGCATGGTCCGCATCCGAGAAACAACACGTTAGGACAGCTGCACGATGATCAAACTTCGACTTTTGCTCATTTGCATTCACGTCGTATAATCTCACTGTCTATTAGTACACGTTCAGAACGCGTTTGTGCAGCTATCTAAAGGGGTGTACTCACGGTATCCCAGGAAGACACGAGGAGGTGAGAGGGGTTGGTGGGTGAAAATCTGACCGTCGAGATGCTGTCGAAAGGCGGTGAAGACAGTTCAAACTGTTCTGCAGAAAACATCAGTAATCGTTGAATGACAAGAACGCATACTCACCAGCCATGTTTGAGGATGAAGGGGTCAGAGAGTAACAGAGACTCGGAATTAGCCATTGACACCAAAAGCAAGACAAGGCGCTCAGCTAAACAATATCTCTATCAGAAAGCACAGTTAGACATGTTGCTCCATGGGCGCATGGTGTAGTTGGTTATCACATCCGCTTAGCAGGTACACACCTGAAAGATGCGGGGGGTGCTGGGTTCAATTCCCAGTGCGTCCACTGTTTCTCACAAGATCCCTTTTTTTCCATTTGTAGTCGCGCAGTCCCGATCACTGTGGCCCTCACCATTGTGGCCGAGTATACTGGGCATGTATATTGGAATGGCATTCAGACTACGCAGCCTAGTTTTATTTGTTCCACTACCAAATAGCTAGCCGCAACATACACGGGCTGGCTAGCGTAGCAACACAACTGGCTGTATTGTGAAAATATTGAGGAGTGCATGGTGAAACCAAGACGACTTGCGACTACCATGTTCCATGACGTTTCAGATTTTTCAGCAACGCTCACTTCAGAAATTTTGACTTCTGTGCACAACACAGACCGGCAGTCGTCCTTTTTTAGAGGCGTATATACATATTGCTTCGATTTGAGAACGTGAGATGTGTCATTATGATCGTGCTGAATAAATATGTAGTACTCTACTGGTTTTTGAGCTTCCTTCGCGAGAACTGGTAGATCACATAGTCAGTAGAGTCAAGGCATAGACACGCAGATAGCTCGACTCACGAGAGTGATGACAGTTCCGTCATCCAGCGTTTCTTTCCTTGGTATCAGCTCGTAACCGAAGACTCTCGGCAGCAGGACACGCCATCCAGCCCAGTAAAGAACTCCAGTAACCATGATAGCAATGCCCACAAGGCAGTAGCTGCAACACAAGTCAGCAAGGCAGATTCTTGCGGCGATAGTCTTGACTTACAGATAATATGGCAACGGCGGGGTATCGCCAACGCCGTTTGAGGGCTTGAGGAAAGGAGCAACCAGCACTACATCGGATCATTAGAAGAGGGAATTTCAGCTCAGAAGATGCCACGTACAGAATGCTGAAGCAGCCAAGAAGAATACAGCGAACGGCCACCAAACTGCACGTCGAGATGGACGGTCAGTAATTGCACGATTATACAGCGAGAACGATCGTCACCTCTGAACGGCCGATGGACGTTTGGCTTCCGGTAGCGGAGCCAGAACAGACCCTATAAATGTATCAGCTGCACGTCAATAAGCAGCACACAGGAGAAGAGACGTACAATCACAATGAAGAAATTGATGATTTGACCTGGGTAACCCTCAATATCGAGGATGAATGGGTATGCAACCGCAGGTGGAGGCGCAATAATGACGATGATCTTGCGAACACTAGGTAAGAATCATCACGTTGACGACAGAGACGAGGAACGCACCGAGGGAATCAAGTGGACGATCAGGCCAGGAAGCGGGGACTTCCCTGTTGGCCAGTTCGAAGCCCAGAAGCGACTGCCGAAAGGCAAGGGGATTCCCTCCTTCGCAAGTTCTTGGTTGATACGAGAAGCAGCGAAAGTCTGTTTCGTGCTCGGTCAGGAAGTGCTGGGAACATGTTCCATATAGTACTTACGACTGTAATTACGTTCTGGGAGACATATCAGTACGGCGTATAGCTTCAAAAGTGATTTCGACTTACCCTAGAGGACACAACCAGTACAGGAAAGAAGAACATTAGTCTTTCGTCGACAACTGCAAAGACTATGGCTTACCCTAGCGCACTGTAGCAGCGATAGTCAGCAAGATGCGAGTGGACGAATTTAGAAAGCGCGGCATACCTGAGAGCAACGAATACAGTCAAGGCTTTCTGTGCCTGGCTTCCAAAGACCTTTCCGAAGAAAAGCGAGGCGACAGTGACACCACTCTTGAGGATCTCCTCCTTAGAGGCCGCTCTGCAAATGTTCAAGTTCAGAGACGACCCGCTGATGCATTGGTGGCTTTACTCACGAGAAATATGCAACATTCGCTAGCAGATATAGCACTGCACAGATGCACAATCCAAGGGGTCCAGCAATCTTGAGTGTACGGACGGGGTTCTTGACATTGTTCAAGACGTAGTTCACGTTAGACCACCCGGCATAAGCGTTAATCACTTTGAAGGTGGCGGTCGCGTACTGATAACGCGGGTCATGCGGTCATCAGCATCGTGGTGATAACGGGCATCGAAGGGCTGCGACGACATACATCATTGCTGCTGTGAGAACTTCCGGCAAACGCGTTGCGGAAGTTCTGATGAGGATCTTGGATATGAGTTCGACCGGAGAGGACGACCCATCCGGTGATAACGACGAAAAGAAGGATGATGATCTTGAAGACACTGAGGAACTACGACATTCTCAGCATTGAGACCATACCGAAAGGACCACACCACTTACATTCATGACCAGAACACCAAGGCGAGGTGTCAATCCGTGCAAGATTGTCACGAAGAAGATGACTGAGATTCACATCAGCGCAAGTTGTGTAGGGTTGAGAAATGGCTCACCTCCGAGCGCGATACCACGTTCGGTCCATTGATCCGCGGTATGCCCTGCGGCGACAAGGATGCTAGAGAAACATGAGCACTTCGATGGCAGGCAGAGATGTTGTTTTGGCTCTCACTTGCTCGCAAAGACCTGGCATAAAGGGTTTTAGCTGTGCAAGCTAGCTCAACTGCCAATGTCACTTACGATACAACCTGACGCGGTAAATCCAAGAACGATAGCGTTGACAGCGAAAATGACCGTCGCAAGGTACTTGGGTTTCTTATACACCGCCTCCAGATAAACCTTCTCTCCACCACTTCGCGGATACATGGTGCCGTATTCGAGCCATATGAACAGCCCGGAAAGTGAAAGCACAAATCCGAGCACCCAAAGCATGAGAGATGCGCCGACAGAACCTACTGAACCCAGAATAGAAGACGGTGTGGAGAAGATGCCTGTACCGATGATACGACCGACGCTAGCGACAACGTCGTCAGTACACGAGTTAAAGAACATAAGACGAACACGACTCACATCAGGAGAGTGCAACTAAACACCCCAAGATGCCTGCCCATTCCGCCTGCAGCATCTGAATGTTGTCGTGTGAGCAAAATGACCTGCACGCGACGTTCTGGAGTGCGTACCTTCTTCTAATGTGAGAGCACCAGGACTTGGATTCAGGTCCGGGTCGTGATTTGCAGCCAGTGCCAAGTCATTGTCTTCGTATACTCGCTTTTCGTCCGTGGTGACTTTCTCGTGAACTTTCTCATCCGGAATGTAGTCGTTAGAGGCCGTGTCGGATCCGTCGTGTCGCGTCCGCCATGAGGGGACATATTTTTGCAGAAAGGACATCGTGAAGAGGAGTGGAGGGGGTTATCAGGCGGCTCACTTGCGATTCCATGGTATCTGGATATATATGAGGCAGTAGAGCTGCCTATCGGTGACAGCTTGGAGAAGATTCTTGCCTTCTCGTGCGAGCGTCCATAACGTCATTCACCCTCATCATTGCGATTGCAGCATTGCGAGCGAGAGAATGTGAAAAGTCATGTGGATATCTGCATCTTCGCATATACGATACGATAGTCGACGCTCAGGGTCATAGTAAAACCTGATTGTACACTGCAAGGTAAAGAATAATAGAATGCCGTGATTCCTGAGAT
>RWJN01000328.1:22110-39000 GCA_004332605.1 Steccherinum ochraceum
ACAGGCGATACAATTATATTTCCAAAGCTCTTTCCCGCGTGAAATATTTTGCTTTGCCGGTCGTGAACGTGGTGCCACTGCGAGAGACGAGAGAGGCCCGGCGATATCCGACTTTTCCACGTGGCGTTTGAGGCCACCATTTTTTCTTAGCTTTTCGCTCATCGTCTCTCTGTCAGTCTCTGCCATACCCGCAACTCTTCTCCCACTCACACGCGCTGAATCGTCTCGGTTCTACGACAAAACCATGCTGAAATATTGCAGGAAAGAGACCGTGCAGTCTCTGAAACTCGATTGGTGATCCGAGCGTCGGTGCGTCGCGTTCTTGCTTGAATAGCAAAAACAGGTTGAACGTTGAAGCTCATAACTGCTCTGTACTCCCCTTCTCCACTCATTCTGTCATTCCTGATTCTTGGCTGAAGGATGAACAGATCTCCGCTTTTTGAGTACAAACTCGATGGGCCTGCAGGCTGTAGCGGGCCCGCTGTGGCGCGAGGGTGGATTCGTCTCAGTGGCCATACCCCGCGATCTTGAGGCGGTTTTGCACATCGGGGAAATGTGGCGAGGTGAGAAGGTTTTTTCTGTTGCTGATGCTTTCTACTCACTTAATTTTGTATAAGGCTTGCCAGAAAATGGATCGCGGATGATATGGTCCTTACCTGCAACCGTGCCCAAGTGACGCATCTCAATATCCCAACTTTTCGCTCCTGTCGTTCTATCGGAGCGAAGCTCAAGCCCACCGATTCAGCGTTCTGGAGCTCTCCCACAGCTATCCCGGTCTTGAACCTGCCACCGCAGAAACAACCACTGGTCCCGCTTTTCACTGATGTGATGCTGTCAGGAGCTCTCAATGCGGAAGCTCGTGTTTTGGAGCTTGGCAAGACGAGGTATATGAACTGTGAGTAGATGCTTGCGATCTTCAATTTGCGGTGCTGAGCTCATTTTGTTTCTCAGGTACCCATGTCTATCACAACTCCGTAGAAGACAGATGGTTATCCACTCGAAGGCTTTCCTTGTGATATATGATGCAGTAGACGCGACCCAATGGATGACACGTGTTTCTCAGCGCGTTGAGTAGGGCACCGCGGATACTGTCATCCAGTCACTCGGTGCTGTTCTGAGACTGGCAGCGGTCCCCAGTCTCATGCCATGTGTACACATGGCGACGACCCAGGCGTACAGGAATGTAACAATGCCACAGTTCGACATCTTCAACGATCTGTTGAAGGCAGTGAGGCCCGGTCCAACACCGAACGCTGGGTTTGGACCGGCTTTTCAATTTTTGCACCGTCTTCTCGTACCAGGAGCAATGCGTACAACCTACGGACTGTTGTCAGTGCGGGCAGTAAGCAGATCAGTCATTCCAATCTTCCGAGACGTACTTACGAGCCGTATTTCAGACTTGACAAGTTCATCTTTCGCCGCTGCATCTCGGGGCTTTGACGACATTAGGTTTTGCCGTAGTGCAGATCCACGTGAATGTCGGTGACGCTGTCATTGTGGGACATCTTGATATTCCGTATATAAAGCTACAACTGGTGGCTTACGCACCAAGCCCACTCGCCGTCTTCTCAATAGAGGCGCGCTACTCGATGGCCTTGAATACATTGTGAGCAATCTCGTCCAGCCTTGCGGATCACGGAGCTGACCCTGCTGTCATCGACAGCCTGGGACCGGTTGTGAGCCCTCCCTATGATACACGTCATCGTCCAGAGCCTGACTTACGCAGCTGCTGGCACATCTCTTGAACTACTGGTTGTTCGGGATCTTGACCGTTCAAGTTTGTAAGTCACTCAGACTCATATTCACCGCAAGCTCTGATTTCTCCGTCAGACTTGTACTATATCGCGTTCCCCAAGGATCGAATAACGTTGAAAATATTCACCTTTGTCGCATTCGTCGTGGAACTTGCTCAAATTGTCATCGCGTCATATGATGCTTACAGAATGCTCGCAAACGGCTGGGGCAATCAGGCCGCCCTCGACGACGTCGGCTTGTACTGGGTGGGCCTTCCTCTGATGACTGCTATAAGTGAGTGCACGAGATCGTATACAGGAGAGGCATCCGCTGATAGAGACATCATAGGCGGCTTGGTGTGGCAGATGTTCTACACCTGGAGGATTCACATCCTATCTGAAAGTCTCGTTCTTGGGCTCCCCATAGTCCTGGTACGACCACTCTTAAGTGCGGTCTGTTTGAATCTCATGCACTCTAAATGTCCGCAGCTCTCAGTCTCTCAACTGATCCTTGGGATGTATGCCAGCCTCAAAGTCCACGCGATTCATTTTATTCCTCAATGTAAGTACGCACCTTCGTAGAGAAGTACAATTCTCACGTGCGCATTGACAGTGCGACCGTCCATCGTGACGACACTGACTGAGGTGAGCTTCGCCGTCGTACATGGATGTTGGTTCTTACCCAGTTCATGACATGGATCTAGGCTTGGCTTGCTCTCGCCATTGCATGCAATTGTCTCATCACTTGCTTGATGTTCTACCATCTGTTGAAAGCGAAGAACGTTTCGCAATCGAAGCGGACGACTGCTTTCCTGTCGCGGATGATCATGTACACAGTGGAAACCGGAGCTGCTACCATGGCTCTCTACCTGCTGGTCCTGATTCTTTTCAAGCAATCCAAGACAGAGCTGTATGTCATACCGCTGATGATGACAAGTAAAGTATATTCCAATTCTTTGCTCATGGTGAGTGATCGACTTACCTTGTGTTTGTACGCGTCGGGCTTATTGGGGTTATAGATGCTCAATGCCCGAATCAATATAGAAGGGGGGCGTAACTCAAGAAACGCGCTTGTAAATCCATTCATCAGCCTGCGTCCCACGAACTTGTCTATTCGCCAATCGCAGGATCCAACGAGTCCGTCAAGTAGATGGGTGTCTGTGCTGGACTTTGGTGACACAAATACCTCGGATCCAATCATGAACCAGTACGCAAAGTTACCTCCTTACGCCCAGGTACGCAACCAACTGCGTCCACGTGTCAAAAAAGATCCGCTGACATGCTCACAGGGCGACGTATCAGCCCTTCACTCGGACCAACGTGCGGCCGGGCTTCGCGATCTTCGAACCAAGGATATCGAGGCCGAAGTCCACAGAGTGTCTACACGTCCGCGAGCTGCTGATCCGTCGCCCTGCGAGGGTCATGATGAACTTCTCTCTCAGCCAGACCTCGGGCGACATGATGAGCTGGCAGTTGACAAGACGCAGCAGCTGCGACACCGTTCATTTCCAAAGGCCCCCCCTGCCGCTCATGTCGACCACCGTCGCGCTTCGCAATCCACTGGCGACATGGCATGGATCCATCCATCTTTACAATCCACCCAAAGCCGATGTTGATGAGTCTGGCTGGTCCACAATTCCAACACTGGATTAATTTATGTCCCTGTACGCTCTTTCTGTTTCAACTGATTTGCATTAGTTATGGAGCAGCTCATCTTCGTCGTGGCCTGCAAGCTCCTTGCGAGTACGTTAATGGCAATGCGTAAGTTACTTAGCACATGCACCTCGGCATGCGAGCGGCAGTCGAATGTTACTTTCAAGAAGAACTCAAATCTTCCAATGATCATTCCCAGCTATCTGAATAAGTATGACAATGAAGCTGCAGGGCGTATCTTGGAGAAGCGCAGCCTGGGAAACTTACGAGACAGTGGTTCCTCTTCGCGTGGCTTGGGGGGTTCTGGCGAGCTGAGAGGTTAGTATGATGACGACATTTCATTCTTTACGATGCAGCATCCATGATTGCTGCCTCTGACTGTCTTGATAGCTGTCAGAGTCATATAAAATGAGTTAGAGTGCGCACCCTCAAGGCCTCAAGGTCAACACTCGTCCTAGTCGGTTTCACTATCTCTCCGCAACTGAACAATGCTTACGACTTTCGACATTATCATTGCTGGAGGTGCGTACGCACAATACATCGACCAGTCAACCTCTTTTCAAGGGTATTTTGCAGGTGGTGCTACGGGTTGCGTGATTGCTGGTCGCCTGGCGGCTGCGGATGCCAACCTCAAGATCCTCATCATTGAACAAGGTCCTGATACCAAAGATGATCTCAATCATCTCCAACCCGCCATATTTGCTCGACATCTCATGCCCGACTCAAAAACACTCAAGTTTGTGGTCTCTAAGCCTGCGGATGCTGTAGGAGGACGTCCCATCATCGTTCCTGCAGGCCAATGCGTCGGAGGCGGATCTTCCGTGAATTGTGAGCGCACATTTCATATTCTTCGGATTTGATGATACCGATTGTTGTCAATCATAGTCATGATCTACACTCGAGGTTCAGCGTCGGACTACGATGACTGGGAAACTAAGCACGGTAACTCAGGCTGGGGTTTCAATGATATGCTGCCGTATTTCAGAAAGGTTACAGCTTCGCTCCTTCCATGTTCCATGAACGGATTGGACTGATTGCGATACTGCAGCTGGAAACCTATCAGGTCGAACCGAACCAAGAGACTCACGGTTATTCCGGCCCTCTCAAAGTCTCTCGAGGTGGAATCTACAGCAACATCGGCGAAGACTTCCTGCATGTCGCCACCCACTACGACTCCGAAAAAGAGCACACTGAGGACACCAACGACTTCCGAACTGTCAACAAATATGCTGTACGCACATGTATTGTCTGTATGTGGCGTAGCTAAAGATATCTTTCGATTAGCATTGGGCCAAGTACGCCGTCTTTGGCCACTCTGCGTCTCACTCGATTTCACAATGATGCCCTTGGCAGATGGATTAACGGCACTGACGGCCATAGATCGGACTCGGCTCATAACTACGTATACAACCAGTCGAAAAACCAGAACCTGGTCATCAAGACTGGCTACATGGTGAAGCGAGTCATCTTCGAGTCAGTCCTTCGACCTTTGTCCTTAGACATGCCGCTCACCTCTTTGCAGAGGCAATCGAGCAGTCGGTGTGGAGTACGTTCCAGATTCTCGATTTCGACCCGATGAACCCAAGGAAGTCTTTACTGTCCGCGCTTCGCGTCAAGTAGTTGTATCGGCAGGTGCGCTGGGATCCCCGTTGATTCTGGAGCGCTAGGGTCTGGGTGGAAAGGTACTCTTAGAGAGATTGGGAGTTCCTGTGGTATCTGATCTTCCAGGAGTTGGCAGCAGCTATAACGGTGAAATCTGACGTCTGTGTATATCTCGACTGGTATTTACTCCCGTATGCCGCAGATCATTACGGTGTCTACCCGCCGTACATGACCAGCGAACAATCGCTTACTTTGGATAAAGTCATCATAGGGGATCCCACCGAAATCGAAAGTAAGTAAACGTAGTTCTACATGTCGCGTGTGCTAAGCCTTCTCCGTGCTTGGGTTTAGGATGGACACCTGAGTGGGCGGAGGAAGGGACTGGCCTGTTGGCCTCGAAGTACGTATCATCCGCCGTCTATATCGGTTCTGTCATAGATTCTCATCGAAGTCTTCCAGTGGAGTCGACGCTGCAATCAAGTTACGCCCTACCTCGGACGAAGTGAAAGCCATCGGACCGTGTTTCGAAGAGCGATGGGAGGAGCATTTCGCCGATGCCCATGATAAACCGGCCTTGTGGTTTGGCGTCTTAGCCATGCATGTTATCCTGCCATCTCACTCTTACATTCTGATTCTGATACTCCTTACGCTCTAGGTTAACCGCTCTCCCCACGCCCGATATACCTCCCAGCAGATATTTCAGTTGTCTGTCTTACATGAATTATCCCGCATCTTCTGGTCACCTTCACATCTCCTCGGGTGAAGATGCCACCGCTCCTCCTGATTTCGACACAGGTTACCTCACGAATCCCGCAGACCTTGAGTTGCTCAGGTGGACATACAAGCGCTCCAGAGAGTTTGCCCGTCGCATGCCATGTTACCGCGGAGAACTCATCTCTCTGCATCCCACATTCGCAGAGGGTAGTGAAGCCGTATGTAAACAAAATGTCATGCCGGTCCCCGTTGATACGCCCAACATCAATTGGACCAACGTGGACGACATGGCTATAGATCGGTACATTCGAGAGAACGGTAAGCACATGTCTATCGTCAACGAGATGAGGTCGGTCACTGATACTCATTGGGCTTCTTAGCGACGACTTCATGGCACTCTGTGAGTCGATGTGTCGTCCACCGGATGCGATGCTGACCGAAGTGCCTTTCTTCTATCAGCTTGGTACTTGTCCCATGAAGCCACGTGTGAGAGGTGGTGTTTTTGATGCACGTCTCAACGTGTATGGGGTCCAAGGTCTCAAAGTGGCTGGTACGTTCCTTGGAACTGTCATCAACAGCGCCGTTGACGGCATATTTGCAGATCTATCCATAGCTCCCTCAAACGTGGCTGGGGTAAGTCGCGTCTTTCGATCTGAAGAGCTGCAGTTTGAATTTGCGCGACAGAACACTTACAGCACCGTCCTCGCAATTGCTGAGCGTGCGGCGACCATCATCGGAGAAGATTTGGGCATTAAGATCTGAGTCAAACAGGAGGTTGTACTCGATCATACCTCAAGGCCCGTAATGCTTGCTGGTTCTCATGCACACTCAAATGATGGGATTTTGAACGGCTTTTATTCGATTTACTTTTGATGCTGTATAGGTACCAGGCAGCAGATTATGTAGAAAACGCTTCATCTCACCTGACTTCCGTGTTTTGGATTCACCACTGGTTCTTTTAGTTACTTCATGAGTTCTGAGGGGCTCTGCTTTATTTTCTGCGATAGAGCAGAACATGGCGGTTCTCGAGTATCTCAATGCGTGACGGCAAGAGTCATCACGCTAAGTACCGTTGTATATCAGCCTTAAGGATCATCGATCATCGGCGTGCGCGTATTTGAATCCTTCCAAGCACGGGATCACGCACAAATTTGAGACGCTGACGATACACTTATCTGTAGCGGCACGCTGCTATCCGAGATCCTGTAAGTCCTCCACAGCTGAATAAGAGTGACACTTTCGGTACGAAGCGTCAGGATCTACGTAGGTCGGTTCTATGCGTGACTTCGAGGTCGTCAGATAATTAAGATAGCGTAGTAGAATAGATTGAAATGTGACATGGCCAGAAACCGGGCCGTCTGATCTCGAATACATGGCAAGTACGCATTCATTAACATTCATTGATTGAACCGCGTATCCTGATCTGTCAGGCGCGTCAGAATGCTTGTCCATTCACTTTGTCCGAAACTGAAGCTTCTTCTGTTTGGCCATCGGTCCAGTTAGGTAGCTAAGATTCATAACTCGTTATAAGCTTGGCTCAGAGCTAAGAGATGAGACCGACCTTCTGCATCTCGATTGAACCATCTGGCAGACTGGTGGTCTGAGCGTCCGTGACTTGTGAGATACTTATTGTGATACCGCTGCGACCGGTGCTCGGAGCACGAATTGCACCGCTCTCGTGTGTGTTGTCCAGCGATACGGTAGTTATCACGTTGACCCCCATCGAGGTAGTGATGCGTCCGTCAGATACCTGAAGTCGAGAGTTCAGGACCTATTCAAGATGAACTGAGCGTGAGCACATTATTGACAGGATGAGCAGTTGGTAAGACCGTACCGCCAGCAAACAGTTTGAATACATCTTAGGGACGATGCCAAGCAATATTGTGTACAGCAATGTGTGCTTTGAAGCGGCGAAAATGATGACCTCGACAATGGCAAAGGCAGCAGTGAGTAAGCCCGTCTCTGCTGTGAATTTGATGAGGCGATCCAGCGTGATAGTCGTCCTGCGCGTTGAGGATCTCTGTTTAGCTCTGTAGAGATAATATGTAGTGAACACCGTGATGAGGATATCACACGCCGCAGTAGCCGCGAACCGCAGCTGCGCGCAAATTTGTGTCAACTGAGTGCTGCTGCGACAGTGAGAAAGAACCCGCACCGACACAGTGATGTAATTGATCGTGTAAACGACTGGTGTGGAGGTCGGTATCGCGGGTACGGAATGATGATATAGGACTGACCAGTTCTCAAATCTGGCGATGCATGCGCAGCAATTGTGTCCCAGATAGTGAAGCCCCCTTGTAAAACAGATGTCTTTAAAAATAAAGCAGAGTCGTCGTGTCAATGCCCGGCGAAGCACGAATAGAGCTCACCAGCACAACGATCGCAGTCACCCAGTAGTTCTTGCTAAGATTGTAGAGCCTCCAGGCATAGAAGAGCTGTACAGGGAAAGAGACTGCGATACATGAGTCATAATTAAGGTGTACGGACTGCGTGTACTAACCTAATCCAGTCATAGCGGGCATGCTGAACCAAAAAAGCCGGAGCTGGCCTAGGCGAGAGAAGTCGCCCCACTGAACAGCGAACACGAAAGAGCCGTCATATGTTACCAGGATAACCTGCGTCAATTCAAGCAAGTATATGCCGAACACCAGGAGCTTTGTGTAAATTCGGTCTGAGGGGAAGGCAAGGTGGTAGATGTCTGGGTAAATGAAGTCAGCGGGGATTTTACGGCTACTCTGACGAAAGGGCTCACAAAGCTGCACTGTCAATAATCCAAGCATCCCCCAGACCGCGCTGATGGTGATGAACTGTCCAAGAGTTCAGACACACTCCACAGACCGTTCATCAAGCTTACCATAGGACCCAGTCTGTACGGCAGGTCAGAAGATATTAGCTATAGCACAATGACGAATCTTACTGCAATGTCACGTCGGGCAAAGGGGCACCGCACGGTAAGCCAGACATCTCAAATATCCTGTGTTGATACGGAGGACGAAAGCGATAGAGGTTCTGGAAGAGGGTTTCTCTCCGCAGAGCTAGAGGATGCTCATGATCAGCCTCAATATTGAAGACTATAATTTATAGCGTGCAGAAAAATTGCGTACGTACCTCAAGGAGCCTACGCAGAAGCCAGCTCATTAAGCGCGCGATTGCTGCGGCATGAACATTTCGGCAAGATAGCCAGAGCGTGAAGATGATCAAACGACGTGCAGTTTGATTCTGTAACAAACAGCCCGTTCCAGCAGTCGCAGCGCTGCTGCAGAAGCAGACTTTGAAGGCCAACAGAAAGTCTAACGGCACTGCCATGTGGACAAGAAGTCAAATATTGCGAGCGATAATAGTGTCCGGTCATCGTGGCGTCAGATTTCCGAGGATATACCAAAATGTTCAACCAGTAGAGTGGCAGCCGTTCACCTGTGGGCCAGTACTTTCCTGTATTCGACGATCTGTGAGCGGAGGATTTCTCTCTGAGAAGTTATGTAGAGTGTACTTGCGTATATCAGCATACAATAACGCTGAAATGAAGTGCGACTTCGATTAACCGATCGACTTTCGCGGCTTCGAGCAGTATTCCGGTAGGTCTCAATCACAACTGTGGCGCAGCCTGAAGCCAAAATGAGCTCAACTCGTAATCAGATTTGATTGAACTCACTCTGAAAAAACCACCGGAAGAATACCTGCGTTACTGAGTATTGATTTCCGCTTGACGTTCTATCGACCACACAGTGTGTTGTAGTACCGTACAGGAAGCATATCGGGGGTGGGACTGGCGAGTCTAGACATTTGCCACAGTGATTGCGCCGAACGTATGTGGTAAGATGGGGTAGACGCCGGATACCGGGAAGATCGGGACTATTTTCTGCGCGTCTCGGTCGTAAGAGACACGTAACTTTCGGTCACTGTCGTTTGAGGAAGGCCGAGGTCCCTTCCAGCAGCAGTCGTACTTTGCTTCGAAATGACTTCGTGCACATACACCTTGGTCTTCCTCGGCTTCATACCATCCGCGTACATCAAGCAATCAGCATAAATACAGCGAACGTCATATATGTAAGTATCCATATCTTTTCAATACTCGTCGCGGCTCACGATGAGCACCGAGTCAGCTCCTCGATCCCCTCCTCTGGATGGTTCCATCTACGTGCTGCCTGGATTTGTGGACTTTCATGCAGAATACGCCCCGAACAATCCTTGGGTGGTGTTTCCCTCGAGAGAAGATCCAAGCACGCCTGCGTCAATATCTTACCAGGAAGTCGCCGAGGCTACTCACAGGATCGCACATGTGCTGAGGCCAGGCAGAGTAGGACCTGAACAAGAGATCGTCGCTGTTCTACTTCACTGCGACTCCATTATGTATAACGCGACGCTGGTGGGTATGTTCAGAGCCGGTATCGTCGTAAGTATGTCCTCGACTCCTTCGCAGCCATCATGCTGAATACATCCTGTTCTCAGCCTTTCCCCATGTCCCCGAAGAACTCTGTCGAGGCAATCTGCCACTTGCTAAAGACCACCAACTGCCACTGCATTTTGTCTCAGCTCTCTCTTACTACGCTTACTTCATCTGTGAAATCAGCTTTGGAGAAAGCAGGATATGCTTGTCAAGTCAAGGAATCTCCACCCCTCCGCGAAGTTTTCCCATCGCTCTCGTACCAGGAAGAAGAAGCAAGCACCGCTTTTGTTCCATACCCAGAACGAGACGTCCGTCGAGGGCTAGACGACCTAGCCATGTATCTGCATTCGTCGGGATCTACTGGCCTCCCGAAGAGCATTGCTTTTACTGAGAAAGTACTACTTTCATGGGCGGACTGCTGTGAGTATAATACACATGTGCATCTCATGTCTCAATGCTCAAAAACTCTACTGCTCAGCACTTGTGCGAATGTCCTGCAAATTTGGGCTTCGATGGGCCGTACAGGCCTTGCCGCCGTTCCATAGTACCGGCATATTCGGACATGTTCTCATGCCATTGGTTAGCGGCCTTCCCGTTGCTCATTTTACACCACAAGCCCCTTCTCCTCCCGTTCTGCCGAACCCGCGGAACATGATTGAGGAATGCAAGATCCTGAACTGTAATGGACTGGGGTCTGTCCCGGTCTTCATTGAGGTACGGATGAGTATTATTGCTGGATTACGCGATCTCATTGCTCTCTCCCAGATGTGGTGTCGTTCACCAGAAGACGTCGAGTACTTGGCCTCTTTGGAATGCTTAGTAAGCTCGCAACGCATTGATCAAAGTTACATCCTGAATCCTTACGCTATTGTAGCTATTTGCTGGAGGGCCTTTAGCAACCCCAGCTGGCGATATGCTTATCTCAAAGGGTGTGAATATCGCTATGATCTATGGTTCGACCGAGATCGGCATAGTGAATAAAGTGATGGATCTCGACTTTTCGGATAATCCTGACCCAAGCAGCAAACGCCCTGAAGATTGGGCTTGGATGCAACTGGATGATAATGTGCATCCGCGGTGGATGGATCTCGGCGATGGAACTTTCGAGCTACAAGTCCTCGTATGCTCTTTTTACTTCGCAATCCTGAAGCAAGCTGACAAGTTGATTATCAGGCATCTGAAAGCCACGCAATGACGGTTGAGAACCTGAGCGATGTCCGAGGCTACGCGACTGGAGACATTTTTGAGCCACATCCAGAGTGCAAAGGCCTGTGGCGTATGTACGTGTACGCTCTTTAGGCACGTCTTCTCCATTCCTGAGAGCGTAATGCACAGAGTCGGTCGATTGGATGATGTCATCGTGCTCCGGACTGGTACGTTGCTGTTCATTTGACTGGTCTACGCACGACCTGACCAATACACAGGCGAGAAGGTCGTTCCCCTCCCCCAAGAGCACTTCCTCAGTTCAGCCCCCATGGTATCGGGCGCTGTTATGTTCGGGCGAGGACAAAGCCAGCCTGGAGTTCTCATCGAGTTGACGGCAAACCATGCGATAGACCCCATCGACGAGAAGGCGGTTATCGAAATGAGAAACAGACTCTGGTGCGTACGTGGCTGAACGACGAATAATGAGATTGCGTGTTGAGCTGTCGACAGGCCACATGTTCAAGATGCAAACCAAAGTGCACCTGTGTTTGCCCGGTTATTCAAAGAGACCATCCTTATCACTGACCCTTCGAGACCGTTTCCCCGGGCTGCAAAGGGTACCATTGTAAGGAAACTTGCCATCAAAGCATATGAAGCGGAAATAAGCAATCTGTGCGTATGTGTATGTGAACTGACGATGCATATATCTTACTTTGCGTCGTGTTCAGATATGCTCAACTTGAAGAGAGCAACGATACACATGGCGTACCTGCGCCTGAGGCGTGGAACTTGCGAGAGATTGAAGCTTGGCTTGTGTCGCTTGCCGCTACCGTTAACGAAGACAAGACGCCATCGTTGTCCGCTGACTTATTTGAGCAAGGATTTGACAGGTACGATCTCAATGTCCTGGACTACGAGAGCTCAATTGATCACTTCCATAGCCTGAGTGCAACATTCTTGCGAAACCGCATCATTGCGGTCCTCCGTAGCTCAGAAGACAAAGCCGTTCGCGCAGCAAACCAGAAAATTGGCCAAGATTTCATCTTCAGGAATCCCACTTTAGCTCAGCTTTCGTTGGCTATCGTGGCACTGATTCACCCCGAGTCCGACGAGATCGACCCGTCCACGATACAGAAATCGATTCAAGCTATGATTCTCAAGTATTCAGCCGATCTCCCTCAGTTCAAGGCCTATCAAGCACCGAGCTCAGGATCCGTAGTCTTGGTCACAGGCTCGACCGGAGCGCTGGGAAGCCACGTCGTTTCGATGCTCCTGTCCGACATCTCGGTATCGGAGGTCATCACCTTGCATAGGGGCGGAGACGTTCATCAGCGGCAGAAAATCGCCTTCCAAAGTCGAGGTCTTCCGGTGGAAAATTTGTCCCATTCCAAGTGGACATCGCTCTCCGGCGATACGACAAAGGATGGCATGGGGTTGACCAACGAAGAGCTCGGCACTGTAAGAGATTTCAATTGTTCCATACTGCGAGAAAAGCTAGCTGACTGTAACGGTAGCTACGATCCCGTGTCACTCATATTGTCCACTGCGCCTGGAGAGTCGACTTCAACCTTTCTTTGAGCTCGTTTGAGAGCTATGTGGCTGGAACTCGGACTCTGATCGACTTCAGCGCATCATGCCGTTACCCGGTTCGCCTGGTATTCACTTCCTCAGTTTCAGCGGTCTATAACTGGGATCCCCGCAAGGGTGAGATCCCAGACGAGATAATAGACGATCTTAGTGTTGCCGCCCTTTCGGGCTATGGCGCGTCCAAGTTTGTCATTGAACATGTGAGTTTTTTTCCATCCAGATGTTATTTGTTTTCTGTCTAAGCAGCTGTTTCAAGGTCTTAGCAACCGCGTCTCGTCAAGGGATGTCAGTCGTTTCTGCAAGGATTGGTCAAATTTGTGGCTCTACCACGTCAGGAGATTGGAACGTGAACGAATGGTTTCCTGCTCTCGTCAAGACGAGTCTTTCCTTGGGACGCCTCCCTGACTTGAACGGTGTACGTTTTCATTCCATGGTTATGACTTTTGAATGCCAGCTGATCGTCTCGCTTATCTAGATGGTGTCGTGGATTCCTCTTGACATTGCGAGCCACTGCATTGTGGATGCTCTCCTCTCGGATTCATTCACAGGCGAAATTTTCAACGTCCTTCACCCTCGTCGTACTGAGCTTCGAGAGATCTACACTGCGCTGGTTGAAGGAACGGGAAATCGTATGCAGATTGTCCCTCTGTCGGCCTGGGTCAAAGAGATCGAAGGAATAGCAGCCAATGCTGTTCCGGACGATATCAAAGCCTACGTGAATCGTTTCGTGTTGCCTCCAAGGTTGCTCAATGGCTCATGATCGTTCTGTTCACAGCCTGTCATCAAACTGCTCACATTCTGGCGTGGCATCCTGCAGATCAACGAGACCGCCGCATCGTCCGATCAGTTCGCCGCTGAGGCTCCCGGATTCCCTCTCCTTGAAGTGTCTAAAGCTCAAAAGATCAGCGCGTCACTTCGCGATGCAGACCCACTTGGAGAGAAAGACGTTGCATTATGGTTGAAGTATTGGGAAAGGGCAGGCTTTATCTCGCTGTTAAAATAGCATGTCCAGACCCGCAATCAGTGAACTCATCCCCATTTTCATGCCGTGTGGCTCGCTCGAGGTTGGCGCTGTGTGGCACGGGACATCGCATGCGTTGTATACATCAGCATCTGGAAACAGTCGGGACATCGCGACCACCTGAACAGTTGGAATCGGTCGCAACATGCCCCGGACCCTCGCTGTTATGCCATCTTCAAGTTCGACAGTCTTGGCACCTGACGAAACGTGAGCTTGAAAGCTTGAACAACGGCTTCAGTGCCCCGCGCTGCGCCCGTGCCTTGGGCCGCCTGGTCGAAAGTGCAATGTCGTACACTCATTGTTGGCATCGCGCCGAGCGCAGCAGTATCTGTGATTCAGATGGACATTGTCGTAAGTTCGTTGCATTGCGATACGGATACACATCTGAAAAGAATGATCGAACTGAACCAAACCTGGTGCGCGCCGAAGCGGGTAGCATATGCCGAAGCTTTCGGCCCGACCACTGGCTCACAGCGAAAGGCGCGTCTTGAGCGCCCCTGCATGCATTGCTGGTGCGAACACGACATCTACCAAACATCAACGGTTACTACGGGTTTCGAACATGAACATGACGGCATTACAAGCTATGAACGCCATGACTGCAGGGCTGGAGCTTGGTTTTTCATCACGTTCGCTGATCCACTCACTGACGAGCGCACTTTACAGCCTTTCAACCGTGCTCTATAAGAACGGCTCCAAGACGATTGATTGTCTTCAGCCCGCTTCCGGTCTCATTTAAGCCAATTAGAAAGTCGAGGTACTGGTTGGTAAGTGATTCTATTGAAAATGAAAATATGAGTGGTCTCGATACTCACGAATACATTTTTGCTTCAGCCCGACTTGATTTAACGACCTCTCATTCTTACGACTTTATCACTATTCACTATCCTATCACACAATCTACTAGTACCTCACAACTCCGAACATCTACAAGCATCATCATCATCATCATGTTTCTCCGCGTCGCCTCTCTCGTGCTCGCTGTGGCTGCCATCTGTGCTCCGACCACGTTGGCTGTACCTGCATACGCTCGGCCACCCGCTATCAACGACAGGGCACTACAGTGAGTCCCCTCTATAGCCTCCATTCGGATCCAGTTTCCTGATAATGTTTCCCCCAAGATCTCGACAAGAAAGCGGCGCTCTCAATTGGAATGATGTCAAGGGTTTTGGCAGCGACGTTCTGCATGGAGTCGAGGGAGCTCTTCCCGTCGTCAAGGAAGGATATGACCTCTACAAGGATATCAAAGGAAAGCGCAATACCGTCCCTCAGAAGCAGCATCTTACTGCGCGGAATGCTCATGTGTACGTCCCGCTCGGTGTTTCTCCCGACACTATTGACTTACTGTACCTATAAACTTCGTAGTCTCGACGCTCGTGATATGCACCACATAGAGCGCGACAACGTCGACTTGATCGTCCGTCGGTTCATCAATTCCGTCGTCGCTCGCCAGGCTCAGGACGAGGAGAGCGGAGCACTTGACTGGAAAAAGATCGGGACGTCTATCCTTCATGGCGCAGAGACTGCGGTGCAAGTTGCGGCCCCCATCGCTATGGGATTCCTCAGGCGTGAGCCTGACCTCGCGTAGGCTGCAAAGACCTTTTGGTGGTGTTATTTCGCTCTCTATGCTTGACTTGGGTCACGAAGGGTACCGGCATTGTCAGACAGAACCATTGCGCAACGCCGGATAGGCCGTCTATCGTATTTGTTATGGATTTGGAACTAGTACATAGTCACCGTTGTGTAATACTGTAGTGTAGAAGTATCTGAATGATTGAGTCTTTTGGTCGTGAATTCGCTAGCTCAGCCTGAGCTGCTGCTATAGAAGGACAGTCTATTCAAGGAGCCGATGAACGACGTCCAGCGAAATCCGCAGTGGAAAGACTCCACATCCACTCCGAACGAATGAAGGAAAGGGCTCGGTTTGCGTAAGTAGTGCACTCAAAATGCTGGAGCTATGCTCAGCACACCGTGAGTTACAGCGAGACGCGGTGACCCATGGGTTTGCACCGCACATACAACCACTTAGATGGAGAGGGGCATCGCGGAGACCGTAGGAACTGGTAAATACAAGGCATCTCGGTCACCGGATGAGATTGCAAAGGGGGCTAAGGGATTGCTTACGGTCATGGCGGGTACAAACGGAGCGCGACAGAAAAAGACGCGGGAGAGTCGAGACACTCAGAACGACGATTGACGAGCGACCAAGTTGAGTGAAAGCTCGGATTCTGCAACAAATGTACAATGTCAATCGTGGACATGAGGCTTATTGACTAATTACGCACTGCGGTTCCCCGACACTATTCCAAGCTGCTGCTTCAGACACGCTCTCAGCCAAAGGCTCTCCTGAGGTGACGCGTGCGCTATGCTGCCTATGCTGCGCTCTTATGAGGCTTCTTTACGCTGCAGGAAGCCAACTTGAATGCTGTCATTCATTGAACGATCGAGTTTACAAATCCAAGCGTGAGGACGTACCCAACAGTGCTTCATGCATTCTTCCTACCCATAAAAACATACGTTGTCGCTGTCGCCTCAACTGACGAAGAGAATCGCCCAGCGGGAGGCCTTGAGGAGTGGATGGTTGGTTCGGATCGGGAAGATCTGATTTCGAGATGGGCCGCTCGCGAGCTAGCCAGTGAGGCCAAGCAAAGAGAGTCTCGGTGCGCACATCTCGACGAATGGTTCGTAGAAGGAGAGCAAGTCGATAAGCTGAGAGGAGACGAGTGAAGAATCTGAAGATGGATCGAGGACGGAAAGGATGGTCACGACGGGCGGGACGCGACAGGACGCGACTGATACGCGATCGGTCACAGTCACCAATATAGCTGTCACGCTGTCACTAACACATATTTTCGTCGCGCGCGAATCTCTTCCTCTGCCAGTGCCAAACGACCAGGACAGACGCAAGGCCGCGATGCTCTCTACACACAAGACCCGTCTCTCGATGGGGCTCTCCTCGTGATCTCCACTTCCCTCGACTGGCCTCGCACCCACCAGTCCTCACGCACTCGTCCGACATTCCAGAGACTCTTCACCAGGTTCAGCTT
>RWJN01000329.1:9228-25168 GCA_004332605.1 Steccherinum ochraceum
CACTTGAGCAGACATTCAGATTTTGTACGTCTGTTATAATTGAGTTGAATCTTACCTGCAAGACAGCAGTGAGATGGTTGTGGTCCGTGGAGAACCCGCTGACGGAACACGTGGCCACCGCGTCTACTTAGCCTGAGGACTGCTTGTAGGCACAGTGCCACTACTGCCAGCCTTCGCTGAAGCTCACTGTGCTTTCAAATCAGCGTTCAACGTTGACAACTCAAGTTTTAAAAGCCTTTTCAGATCCAGTAAGAGCTAGGGTTATAGCGCTCTTCGGACGGTCATCAAAGTGTGGATTAGCCTATCCGAGCCGAGAGGTCCGACGCTGAACGACAAATGGTGCAAAATGTATTTCTCAAATCCTCGATGTCAAGGATGATTCGCCACCAGAAAACCTAAGCGTCAGGGCCATGATATTTCTGTCCAGTGTTCATGCAATGCCTCAGCCATATCCTCCACGTATAATCCGGGCGCGTGAAACCAGCCCCAGCCAACCTCTCTCTCGTCAACCCACCTGCCGTCAAAAGCCGCATCGCCATAGGTCTCGCCTCCACAGCACACATCGCCATTGATCCTTTTCCTGCCCTCAACTGCTCCGCCTGCATTCGATGCAAATCCAGCACATTGTTCTTCCATGCGGGTCCGCGCTCCATTGCGTCTCGCACATCGACGACCTCTGCACTGACGAATTCAAAGTACCGGCGTGCCGAGTCCTGATGCACCGATCGATCTACGGGGCGCATTTGTATGAACAAGATCTTGCGTGTCGCGTTGGCTGGATTGGTGACGAGGTCGAGGCCGTGGGTTATAACGCCCTGAATGAGCGCACGGTGGGCCCACTCCCATTTCTGAAACCGCTCTTCGAGATCGAACATCGTCATACCATCTGGCAGGCCGCATCCACCCGGGGAGGCTTCGAGGGCGGCCCAGCGCGCGTTTTCGCGCTTTTTAATGGCACAGATTTCTCGATGATTCTATGAGGGTGACAGTAACCTCTTAGAGAAAATTCTCGCTCTGTGGTACACGGCTGAGACATTGGTACTTACCTCCCAATCCGCTTTTTGGCATTCTCTAGAGCAATACTTCACGGTCTACAGAAACGACAAAATTGAAGCACAGGTATTTGAATCGTGTGCTAGATGTCCGACCTTGCAACCCTTGCAGTTAGAGAGCACTTTCGTGGCGCCATTCGCCCAGCAGCCACTGCACTGTGACCACGACAGATGAGTCGGCAGTCCCTCCACTTGGAAGTTTGCTGAACTTACCCTCTCCTTCATGTTTTTAGGAGATTGCATACTCGTATGTCCAGTAGTACGCGCTAGGGCTTGCTGATTTGACACAACTAGTGCAGTTGAAGTAGTAGACGGAAGAGGCAAGAAGACACGCTGTACAAGCGAGGGCGCCTGTAGAGCGGACAGCACGACTATGATATGCCCTGACGTGATACGCTCGACGTCAGCATGATAGGAAGAGCCCACTAAAGTACTACTCTGAATACAAAAGCCGCGAGGTTGCTACTCAGGCAAGACTCACTTCCTCAATCGAAGGTCTACATGCCTTCGTTTTCCGTTATTGATGTAATCCCTCAGTCGACCCTTCCAATCCACATCCATCTTCGTGTACGGCCACCCACTCGATGGCAGTCCGATTGAACCGACCGGGACCGCTTCAAGTTGCACATCCAATGGCCTCGCTTCCACCATCGCAGCAGTGACACCTCCCTGTCCCTCTCTCGCACTCTCCGCTTGCATGTGCCGCAGACCTGCAATAAGATATGGCCACGGCGTCGGGAGCTTCTTCGCGTCCTCCATAGACATTTTGTATGCGTCTTCGAATTCAAAGTACATCCCCACTTTGCCTTTGTGTTGATCCCGAGTGCGAGGCTTGAGCTTGATGTACATGATGTGGTCGTTGCATTGTGTGACATCGTATTGCAGGCCAAGACATCCGATGATAGTTCCGATGAACAAAACGTTGTGGAAGCGGATCCAGTCCGCAAGTTGTTTGTTGTATTCGAGCATGGGGATTCCATCCGGGGTCAACTGACGGTCTATCTCCGCGATGGAGGTTTCTTCTGAACGCATTTTGAGGAGCTCCATGAAGAGAGTCTGGTTGCTACATAGTGGTTTGTGGTTCTTGAACAAGGTCGAATGTCAAGATCTGTCTGATCGTCGTTATCAAGATGTGCGGACATACTGGCCAATCTTTCTTTTGGCATTCTTTCGAGCAGTAGGCCACGGCCTGCAGAACCAACCATTCAAAACCACGCGTTGAAGTTACGGGCGAAATATGGATATGTCATGCGTACTTTGCATTTAGCACAGTAGGACAGCTTTGCCTCTGTGCCATGTGCGTGGCATGAGGCGCACTATGACAGAATGTGCTCGACGTCAGTAAATGCTGGATGAGAGTCTCATAAATTAGCCACCTTGCCGCCTTGGGCTCTCATAGACGGCATTGCAGTTGCTTTTGCAGCAAGACAAATCTGGAGGAACTTGAGGAGGCAGAAGACGGTACGATGATCGATCGTCGATGTCGCGTTGCTCAAGCGCTCAGAAGTTCCCGGCCGAGCATCGCGTCTCGCTCTCTCTTCCGCATCTTTGTGATGTCTCGATTGTATGCGGACGCCGAAGACTCCTTCGTACATCGCTCTGCCGTCCATCGACGTAAATGAAAGAAAGTAAGCAAACACATCTCCGTAATTTGGTCTGATATCCGCAGGCAGAAAATTACATCTCGCAGTAGTGCAATAAGGAGACAATCAACTTGAAGTATCCGAGGTATTAGGTCAATCTACGTGCTTCCATTGGAGGAAGCAGAGGGCTGGGAGTTCTGTGAGGCTTGTGAGGGCTGCGAGGCCTGGGAGTGAGGTTGTGGCTGGAGATTTTGTCGAAGCTGCGTTAGTCTTTGTAGATAGGCTTGATGCACTGATTGGCCTTGACGGTCAGCATACGCCAGCCTATCGTTATCGTTATGGTACTGGGTGTTACTTATGGCTTCATCCTCTGGGTCCGGCCATTTCTTCTTAGGCAGGTCGGGCTCTTCTGTCCTTTCATGTCGTTTGACTGGTGAGGGTGACCTTCTGGTGAGCAATGCGATCGTTGATGAGCATCATTGAGTCGCAAGAAGAGTGCAGAGCGCACTCACATCGCGCCGGCATCTATATGAGCATGCTCAGGCTGATGAACAGCTCTAAGGACATGATCTCGGACCACGAGGTCGAGGTTGCGGGCAACCATAGCGTTTGCATCGAGCTCACGCCGCGCATGCCAATGGGAGCTTTGTAAAGGGACGGCCAACACAGAGCTAGCAGCAACGGCGAGGAGACTACCGAGGACGGTTGCGAAATGCATGGCGACCATGAAGTCGACGGATGATACAATAGGGATTGCGAACTTCAAAGGTATCGTAGACTGTAGCGAAATGCAAGTGATCAGCATGGAACACTGAAAGAGAGAGTCTCGTTGATGTGTTTTGACGGATCAACATTGAATAGCGCACCTGCCAGAGCCTGTGCTAGATGGAAAGCGTAAAACTGAGATGTGAATGAGCACCAGGCTGAGGTTTCGTCTTGTTCTGACGACCATATTTATATGCATAGCTGAACTGTAGTATCATGGCAAGCGAGGAGATTTTCACTCTCCAGATCATCCTGCGGATAGCACGTAGTACATAGCACGTTCCCTGATTCCAAACTCCGGTGTTGCTGTCGGCGGCTCGTGTAAGCGACCACGACACTGTGCAAGATTCAGAGCTGTACCGTGACTTACTACCGCTTTGGCAGCTTGCAGCTTGACTTCCAGATGGCAGGGGACCGGTGGATGTCAGGCCTCAGAACATTTTCCCCGCTACCGTAAGGACCTAAGGAAGACTCGTAGAGGGTCTTCGCGGTGATCGACGCGTCCGAGGCCGCCGCCATTCTGTGCGCCAGAATTCAGAGTCCAAATATTCAAGCTCCGATGTTTGTCTCCGTCCGTTCTCGCCGAGTCGGCAAGTCTCCCACTCTGCCGCTCTGCCACAACAATGATATTCTTTCAAGCTTCAATCGTGCTCAAACGGTACTCACTTGCCATATCCCAATGCGATTCGACATGCAGACGTTAGCGGGCTGCGCCGCTTGTCGGCCCTGCCACAATTATCATTGACATCGTGCAAGTAGAATGACCAGACCATTGCAGCAGTACCAAAGACTTAAGTAAGTGGGATAGGTTTGCCAATGAGATTGCGGTCGTGTGACGCCGCACTGGGCCACTGGTGACTGGCCCAACGTTTGGCACGCCGCCACGGGTTTGACGGAGAGCCTACGGAGAAGAGCATTATTGATGGAAGAAGTTTGCGGTGATCATCTAATAGCGATCAAGTAGTAGTACGGGAGAATGTGTTCAACTGACCTCTCCTCCTCCGTTTCCTGCCAGTAGTATCAAAAAAGAGAGACTCTCTTGCTCTACATACTGCATAACGCTAGGAAGCCCAGGACCTGCTTATGCCGCAGTGTGATCCGGGACAGGAGAAGTCTCAACTTCCCATATACACAACATGTGAGGCAGAAAATTTAGAGGCCTCTCGAGACGATACCCGGAGAGATGTGCGGAGACGAGGTCCGACAAGTGTTATGAAATGTCATGCATCATGCAAGACGGTCATATCATTCCGGGCGTGAACAAGTCCGTGGTCTACACAGTAAAGAACAATACAATCAAATCGTAGTCAAGTGTGCTTGCGGTGGGGTAATAGCTGAATGGCCTCAAGCCGCCTTGCGAAGTGTCGACACTCCTAGTAGTGAGAAGACAGAATAAGAGGAGTATTAGCTACATTCCGAAGAAAATCAAGGAAGACAGGGCGGTGAGAAGAGAAACGGAAAAGAAAGGGCAAATTATGACAAGTGAGGTGGAGAGTATACACTGATCATCGCTGCGAAGACCGTACGGAGTGTTCAGGGCCAGAGAACGACAATAGATACTGGGTACTAGAAACTGTCCATCTTCGCGTAATCGCGGTGATACATAACGAGGGAATCCAACAAGGGTTATCGCGAATGTCAAGTGTATCGAGTGCTCATCTGCGCGCAGATTCGTCGTACTTCGGAGGGGAATAGGCTGGGTATTGCCTTTGCGAGGGTAACGGTGGTGGTGTCGTATGCTGGGACGATAGCCCTGGTGGAGGCGCATGAGAATCGTCAAAGGGGTTATACAGATTCTGTGCAGGAGCTGCGCCGGGAGGCGGCGGGGGTAGTTGAGGTGAGGTATAGTGCGGCTGTGAACCGGGGTGGGAATAAGACTGCGGGATGGGGGCGGTGGTAGGAGGTGGTAGTTTGGGAGGCAGCGGTCCAGATGCGAAAGGGTCCGCAGAGGGAGATTGCTGCCGCGTCATCTTGTATACGTCCTGAGTGCCCACTGTGGCTTGCCCGTCCCAAGACTGAGCAGTATCTTGCCGTTGTGGCGAACTAAATCTTGGAGCTGAGGATGGGGGTGCAAGCTGAACGTTGGATGACGACGCAGCAGCGTTGGAGCCAAAAGGCTTGGCGCGTTGAGGCTGAGGAGCATACAGCGACGGGTCTCCAGCATAGCCTACGGCACGTCCAGAGCTATCCCATTGCTGATGCTCGTGGACACCATCAGACTTGGGGTTCAAAGGTAGGTCGGATTCGGAGGCGTTAGGGTTGAAGGTAGCGTATGCGCCGTTGCCGTAGGGAGCCGCGGTCATTTTCTGTTGCCTGAGTGCAAACTTGTGTGAGCAAGAGGAGACAAAACGAAAGATGCATCAACAAGACCCACCTGGCTTTACGCCTAGCATAAATGACGTCCGGCTTCACAGCGAGCATGCGTTTCGAGATGTACCACATAGCGCCGATAGTGACCACGGTCGTCAGCACCAGGATAGACCACTTGATGATCTGGTCCTTCTTGCTGGGCTGGCCTGTGTAGAAGACAAAATGAGCACCTGAGCGACTGCAAAACAATTGGTATCAAGAACGCACCGTCTGTAGATTGCTCCAGAGCAACACCAAGGTATACGGTAACGAACTGTTTCGGTAGGGAGAGTAATGCTGCCAGGGCGAAGGTCCAGAAGCCCATACCGCAAGTGGCGAACACGGCGGTGGTAACTGAGGCAATGTGTAAGTCAAACATAGCGATCTACGCGAGCAGACAACGTACAGTGACCGGGGATGGCACTGTAACGTGCAATGAGGGCAACCTTGAAGCCTCCATCCCGGATAACTCTTGCCAAAGTGGCATACGATATGTCTTTCTTCTCCATTTTCTCAGCGCGAGCGTGACAGCACCATTTGAACGCGCTGGAGAAATTGATCAATGAGGCGTTACGAAACGCGATTTTGATGATGAGAAACGCACTAGAAATTCCCAATCTCACCCAGGAATGTCCCTGCTGCCGTGATCGCGAAGCCGATCCAAAGACCCCATACCACACCGCACAGAATCGCAACGATTTCGTGACCAAAGAGCTAGAACGTCGACGTGAGATGTCACACGACAGGAGAACGAGATAGAACGCGTACTGGAGGGAACGAGATAACGAAGAAGATCGCGATGGGAATGAGGAAGCCTGCTGGTAGACTATCAAACGCAAGTCAGCTTTGCAGTTCCGCGTCGCCGATATGAAAGTGTGAACAGCTTCTATACCGCCCAGAACGCCCTGGAATGAACTCCGAGATAGAATGACACGACCTGAACGGTTGTGGGCCTGCTGCGGCACCACGACAGGCAAAGAGCGCGAGCTCGTGGAAACGGCAAACGTAAAGGTCATGCCGTCATAACCCGAACAGCCTTGGGCGGCCGACAAAGAGGACAGAGACAGAAGGGACACTCACTCGTGCATCCAGTTCGCTGCAGGTTGCAGCCAGTGAACAATTTGCTCGTGAAATATGGTGATTAGGGCGAAGAGAACGGTGACGATGATACCAATAACATAGTACCCTGAGACTTGTGTAAGGAAGGCGCAGCGGGATGAAGGGCAGATTTACGCACAGAACCACTCTTTCCTCAGCCAGAATCTCCAATTTTTCATCGCCTGCCAATCTATCAGCCCCTTCTTGTTGAGCTCCGCCTGTTCACTGGGTGTTGGGCTGGGAGTGCGGGATATGCCCCGCATGTCAACGGTGAAGGCTCCATCCTTCGGTTCGGGTTTGAGAGGCGCAGTGTCGTGCTCCTGGAAACTATTTCGCCCAAGCGTGACACTGCTTGCATCGTACCCCGATGGCGGTGGGTATGGAGAATGGGTATCGGCACGGGCGTAGGGTGAAGCGTATCCCCGGTATGGAGAAGGTCCAGACATGGATATTGTGCCTGTGAGCAGACGGCGTTTACAAGTCGAGGTATCGCTGAGAGGGAAAGTGTTTATGAGAGCGCGTCCACTGCACTCTTGGTATCGTCGAGCAGGATATCGTGCACGTCGTCGAGGACGACGGTCGTGAGGGAAGGGTAGTTGGTGAGCTGAAGCGAGTTGATGAAGGGCGACTTTATGTCAATGTTCCAAGAGCTGCCAAGTTTCCCACGGGCCACAGCCGCGACGTCGAGCGACATCATCGCCTCGCGCAGTGAACACCGCGAAACACACGTTTCATGGCTCTGTTTCCTTCACAAAAAACAAACACAGAATCGCCTGAGCGCCATACATCCTTGTTCGCTGTCTCTTTGAGAATAAAAGAATGCAAAGGGCTCTCCCAAGCTGTACGCAGAGCGCTGTGGCTACCCGCTTGACAAGCTCGCGCGCCGACAGCACCACATCACAGATGTACATTGTGTGTACAACGGAGCCGGTTTCTCCGAACATGCTTGAGAGGGGATGCATTTGTGAAAGCAATTGACAATGAGGAGTAGATATGCGGTATGCTGACGTGACTAGAATTAGTTCATAATACGATGCGAAGGATAGCTAACTTTTGCGCTTCAGACGACCCGACAAGACCACATTGCCTTCAATCCATAACCCCAGACCCGACGCGTCGCCAGTAAACATTCTAATAGGTGCGTCTACTCGTCGTTGATCTTGGCAAGGATTTCGGTGTCCTTGAACAAGAAGTACTCCTGCGCGCGGAACGTGACGTGTCAGCGGGCCGTCCATAGAGACATATAATTTGAATACGCACCTCTTCGCCCACTTTAATCGAGCTTCCTCCCCACCCTGGCAATAGCACACGGTCACCAGCCTTCACAGACACGGGGACGGTGTTGCCGCTCTTGTCCCGCACACCAGGACCGACGGCGATGACGGTTGCTTCTGGCAATGGTGACTCAGTAGCAGACGTTGGCAAGAAGATACCAGTGGCAGTTTTCTGTGCAAAGGAAGCTTAGAGGGGGGAAGTTGTTCAGAAAGACGGTATGACGCACTGTCTCTGCCTTGAACCGTTGCACGAGGACACGGTCGAAGAGAGGCGCGACGGCCTTGATAGACTTGAACGTAGCACGAACAGCAGCCTGCAATGTCGTTCCGTTAGACCATAAACCATTCGAAATGTAAGCTGTCCGTACCATTGTTTGAGCAGAAGTGAATCACAGCGAAGTGAGTGGTGACTTTCGTAGCGAACAGTGTTGCCGACTGCCACCGATTTTCTGAGTGGCTGTTTGCGCAGACCAAATAGTGCCACGTGTCCGGCATGGAATGCTCTCGAATATCATTATGGTTCGATAACTCTCCATTTCGGGATCATAGAGACCAGATAAACGAAACTATCCTTACAACATCCTCGCGAGCTCGTTCGCCAGCTGTCTTCATCCCCTCGTTTCTGAGATCTTCTACTTGGTTTAGGGCTGGTGTATTGCTTCCGACTCAAACTTCCAACTCACAAGCGACAAGATATATGGAAGCAAGCTTTCCAACTACAATGCACCTATTTGGCCGCTGGCGAGCATTTCCGACATGTCAATTTCGGACACGACAACTGTGTCGTTGACGAGATATTCGCATTGTCTGTTCACGGGTACGGGTCCTCGAAAATCCCCCGCAACGGCAGCACTTTCGCGTGGAAGACTCGGGCTATATCTCTGGCACTCCGATAGTGATTGGGATGCCCAGAACAGCTCGTACCCATACCAATCGGCATTCCAAGATGCGTGTCTCTAGCGTCTTCCTCATTACGGAGATGGGATGCGGCCAATGACGTCGCGGATGTTCTCGCCCTGCGGTACGTAGCACCTGCCTCAACTCAAAATTTATTGAGATCTGCACGACACTGACACTGACAATGATCGACGTCCCGACAGGAATACGTAGTACCTAGGCCTGTACATGCTCTGTTGGCGACTCCTTCGTTTCCGGGCGTACAGTAGTACCGCTAGCAGGAGTGACGTCACTACTCAGGCCAAGGCAGCAGTACTGCCTCCGCCTTCTCGATGTGCGTCCCTTTTCACTTTACTTCGAAGAGAGAGAACGTTCCCTGAGATATGCAGGCAGGAGATCGCGTATACACACTCACATGAGCAAGTTCAAAGTGAGTGTTCCACTTCAACTACAGTCAAGTATATTTGAGTGCTCAACTGAATGTGCGCTATGATAGTCTTGATCAGATACTGTACCAACTTGCGTATCATCCCGAATACAAACGCGCCAATCATCCTTCCATCTCTACGTCATCGAACGTACTTTGCTCTGTGACTTCTGTGATACGCACACTCCGGCGACTACGCTATCCCGCAAATCTGCCGGGGACCATTCACCATGTCGGATGCAGCATGGCTGAGGTCACTTGCCCAGCGACCTGTGCAAATGCGACAATTTTGGATCCCAAGCGATCATATACGTCAGGGATTCTCCCGAGAACATGCTCAAGTCCGCCGTTCCTGGGACCATTCTGTTGCAAAGTTCACAAGACGCGCGCATCGCCCCCACCCCCACATATACTTTAACTTATCGTTTGAATCCCCGGAGTACGTTTACACACCCTCTTCATCTGACCCCTCATCTGACTCTTCATCTCTGATCCCTCCCGTCTCCCTGCTGTAGTTGACCTTCGTCCTGAGGCTTCCTCTCGTTCTCCTCGAGCTGGGTTTCGGGTATGCACACTGGTGCTGGCCACATTTTTGTCTTAGATCACCATAACTTCCCAGCAACGACACGACTATAACAGCCATGGCTAGCCAATCTACCGTTTCCTCTAGTAACGACTACAAGATCAACGATCTACGCCGGTTTATGCTGGACGTATTGGACTCGAAGCACTATTTCCCGCAATTCGTGTGGAAGTTTTTCCTGAGCAGCATGTACGTTCGTCGCTTTTCCATCTCGCGTTACAGCACCCTTCATCCGAATTTGAGTTCGCGATGTGGCGGAATCCCCCTACCGTTGATCTACTATCAGATCTGACATAATTGTCTTCAACAGCGGTCCTAGGTACCAGACAGGGTACAGGGTGCACGTTTACGACGTCTTTGAAGACATCCTCCACGAAACACGACGCATCCCACAAAGCAAAGCCGTCTTCGCCGACTTCCACACCCACACCGCCGCACCTCTCGCAGACGAATGTCTCGCCGCCATCAAACACGCGGAAGAGTCTTTCGCACGTCTCGAGGCGTCCGCTGAACGTGTCCTCACGACTCTACTTCACAATCTCACACCATCCGACTCGGGGGACGATGAGGAGATGATAGAGACGGAGATGAAGCGAGACAGAAAGGCGGAGAGTAGCACGAGGCCGCTTCGGAGGACGGTGACCTTGGACGCACGGGAAGAGCATGTCTTGATCAAGTACCTCGTGTTTCTTCGCTTCCGGAATAGCGAAGCCTACCACGAGACCGTGGTCAACCTGGGCAAGAAAGCGAGCAAGGACCATCCGTGGATGCGGTTGATCGAGCGGGGGCCGTTACGACGGCGGGCGGTGTTGCGGAGTATCTGTGCGTTCTTGGACCATGAGATCGGGGAGGGTGGAGGAGAGAGCAGTGCCGAGTATTTTGCGGATATCGAGGAGCATTGTTGGAGACCGATCAGGGAAGGAAGGGTTGAGCTGTCTGTGGGAGTTGCGTCGGAGGCGCAGGAGTATGTGACGACAGAGATGTGCTTTGGATACTTGGATGAGGTTGGTCCGTAAGTGTTCCGCGTGTCTCATTCGTGGTATTCGAAGTACTGAAGAGCGGGCTCTCAGGGATGGGCTGTCTGATGGCTCATACCATCTGTTCATGCCTATCACGCCGAGTGTTGCCATCTATCTGGTGACGAGAGCACCAGACAGGCGGGCAGTTCAGATGGCTCCGGATGTATATCCGCTCGAGCTTTTGACCGAGATAGTGTCTCCCTCGTTAGCCAAGCGCAAGCGAGCTGAGGAGACTCCCGGTAGCGACATTCATTCGCCAAGCTCCAGGCCACCTTCACCGAAGAGGACGAAGAGCACCCCGCTTCCAATAGCAATGGCATCGACGACAACGCTCAAGCGCAAGAGAGAAGACGATATCAACACACCTGATCCTCCACGTCCGACGCTTACGAAGCGTTCCAAGACCGACTCCATCCTAACCTCCACCTCTTCCACGCCGTCACTACCTCAAACAGTATCCTTTCACGATGGCATGCCACCTCATCGTGTCACTATTGAATGTGACACTGAACAAGTACCCGACGTGCACATCCGCAATGCGATTCTTCTCCTCTCCTCTCCACGATATATCCTCTTCTCCTCTCTCTCCTCTCTCATCACTGCCATCACCGTCTCTACTCCGGCATCTCTCCTCACCACTTCCCCGTCATCCTCCACCGCCCCTTCCTCTTCTTCTTCTTTCACATCGTTCAATCGCCTCAAATCCCTCTGCCGCGAGAAACACATCCGAGAAGGTCTGATGAAGACGTTGTTGGTACGCGGAGACGTGCCGGTGACGGATCTAACGGAGGAAGTGAAAGTGTATGGCGAGTGTGCGATTGAGCATGGGTCCTTTGCGGATATCTGGAAGGGCGAGTGGGTCGAGCGGGGTGTGATGGGCTTGGGGAAAGGGACGAAACGAATTGTAAGTTGCTTCTTCTTTGCTTTGTTTTCTTCTCTATCTGGCCTGGTGTGGAAAGATCCATGCTGGGTGTTTAATCATCCCGTGTTCTGGATACGCGTGGACTGGACACCTACGGCCCATGGTCCTCTTAGTCGGCGGCGACGCGGATAGGCACATGTGCAGTGTCTTCGTTCCCCGGTTTTTTTTTCTGAGCCCAGAATTGCTAACATCTGTTCTTACAGATCGCCATGAAAGTGCTTCGCCAGTACATGATCGACAACGTCAAAGAGAAACTCCTCAAGGTACGTTTTCCGTGCCTTTCCGCCCGTCTCTCTCCACTCACGCGTACCTTACCCTCGCAGCGCCTGAAAGACGAAGTCCTCACTTGGCACCGTCTCCGACATCCGCACATCGCGCCTCTCTACGGGATCGTGCAGCTCCCACACCACCTCGCGATGGTGTCTCCTTGGTGCACGAATGGTACTGTCGTGCATTATCTGAAGGAGGTCAACCCTGGTGCGGACAGGGCGCTGCTTGTGAGCCTCTTCTTGGGTTTTGGATTCGGGAGCTGGTTAAGTGCGTGTTGGCTGACGGTGTCATGTGCGGGGTGTACAGATGCTGCAAATCGCAGAGGGCATAGCGTACTTGCACAACTTCAAGCCAGTAGTCATACACGGCGATCTGAAAGGTGTGCGTACTCATCTCCCCCTCCCTCCACTCTCACTCATACTAATCCCCCTTGCCATCACAGAACAACATCCTCATCGACGACCGCGGACACGCGCTCATCACCGACTTCGGGGTCTCCAAAGTCATCGAAGACTTCTCCAACAACAGCAGTTCGCCTTCCGGCTCGTCGTTGACCTCGTCGTTCTTTGAGGGCGCGACGCGGTGGATGGCGCCTGAGATCATCCTGGCGTTGGTGGAGGATGTGGATGAGAGTGGGTGTGCCGGTACTGGTGTGGGTGGAGGGGAGGGGGAAGAGAGTGGAGAGAGTGGTGGTGTTACGAGGAGGAGAGGCCCGGAGTTGACGAAGATGAGCGACGTGTATGCGTTCGCGAGTGTCTGTTTGGAGGTACGCCCACATCTTACAATCGCGTCCTGACCTTCGAACTCATCATTCCCCACACAGATCATGACCGGCCAACTGCCCTACCCACTCCGTACGAACCCACACTCGGTCACGATCGACAAGATGCGCGGCGTGAAGCCCTCCAGCGGTGTCCGGCGGCACACCCTCGGCACGGACGCGTTCTGGGCGATGATGGACCGCTGTTGGGATGAGTGGTATCTGCGTCCGGACATGAACGAGTTGACGCAGTTCTTTAGGGGATCTGTCAAAGGCAAGGGGCCTGCGTAAACCTGCGCGCGGTGTGGTGGTTGACGTGCTGGCAGCGCGAGGTTGGCGTTGTCGTGTTTTGGCTCGACTTCCTGAGCCTCGACTCTCCTTTCGTTTCTCTCTCTTTTTGGGTCTTTGGTGCGGGTTTCTTTCAGAGTATACTCGTTATTTGTAATATTCAGGATTGGACGATTCGGATTCTCTGCCACTAATCATGCTGTGCTCTGACCACATCCTTCTTTCGACACATCTATACGCCATGCCAACAACACACACTTACATGCATTTCCACTCCATCATATCTGTACTCAATATCGTACTTACATCCTATGTCGCAATGCCATGTCGTTTTCTCTCGTACGGGTAGGTATGAACGTTGACGATATCGCGTTCAATCGTTGTTCCAAGACTCTTGGAACACGCCCGGTGCCGGCAGGCTACACCGTACGCGCATGTGCACCTCCCAAAAACGTACAGAAACAGTGTACGAACGGTCTGCCAAATGTCCTAAGACAGAGGATTCTACGGTACGCATGATATCACTGTTCCAATAGTCCTGGAACAGCTTGATCGGGCCCAAGTCAGCGAGCAGAGGTACTGTACTTATCGTTCGTAGGCTTCTCCCAACGATCGAGTTCCTCTCATGCGGTGTGTTGCCCACACTCGATTCTAGCTCTACCTGCTCCGGCATTTTTGGAACAGCGTCGGGACTCGGCAGCCGCAGTGGTTGTCATTGGTGCAATGGTAGGAGTCTCAGGCTGGAGAGGACTGGTCCGAAGATCCTGCCAATGGAACAGTCGATCGAGCACACCGCACCGTTCACGCTGTTCCAGGACTATTGGAACAGTCTTCATCGCCGTTCTTCCGGAAGTAAACAACTGCTCCAAGGCTGTCGGACCAGCGAACACACCCCATCGAGGACTCGAATAATACCAGGACTCTTGGGACACTTCCGTTCGAGTACGCGTAAGAAATGACAGTTCCAAGACTCTTGGAACACGTCTGGCCGGCAACACTTCGACTGTATACGTAGATGTGTACTCACTGGAGCTCTCCAAAAACCTAGGAGTACGCCGGTCCAGGTGTGCAGTCTTTGCACGAGGAATCCCAGGACCGACGGTTCTACATTACGCAAGATACGACTGTTCCAAGAGTCTTGGAACAGCTCGATCGGCGAACGTCCGCGGCCCATGTCGACCTAAGTAGTAAGTTCAAGTTGATACGGACGGGGCTCTTCCTGAGTCTCCAAGAGATCTCGGAGCAGTACGTACTCCGCACCTCGGACTATCACCAGAGGGCGTAGTCACGAAGACTCGCTCGCAGGGAGCTAAGACGTCGTTGAGAGCTGTTCCAGCATTCTTGGTTCGAACAGTTAACGTTGTCACTACCAAGTTGGCCGATCATGCAAGTTGGACACGACGCCCCGCCCCCGAATATGAATGCCCGTTCCGAAAAGCATGCAATGAAGAGCACATATGGCTAGCCAGCTGCAGAACGACGTAGCACGAGCCGTTGGAACTTAGAAGTTTGGAGAGCGGGAGGGTGTAGAGGGTAAGATACTGATCATGAGTAATGATCCTACGAGACATATGCAAATATTGTCCTGAGTGAAACGCAAGTATGCATGGACAAGCACTCCCTCCAACAAATAACGAGAACCAAATCTCATTCAAGTGAACCGTAACATTGAGATGGGTAGAGTAGTGATACAGATATATGTACATCGAGTACGTTGGGCGTCGAAATCGCCAGAGAAACAGAGAGAGATTTTTATACGGATCGGACGTTGAGAGCAGTGTGGATGAGAGTGTGGGTGTGGGGTAGGCAAGGAAAATCCGGGGATATAATGCGTGTACGTATGCGTGGTAGGGCTGAGATTCTGAGAGGAAGAGAGAGACGAGGAAGAGGGGAAGAGAGGTTTGGACAGAACAGGTTTTAACCCGGGTAAATGGGTAGTCAAAAGACAGAATTCAGAGAAGAAGGAGAAGCGGAAAAGAAACAAGAGGAAAGAAGAGATGAGCGAGGACTGTGGATATCAAATCAAATCATATCATGCGTAAAGTTGAAAATTTTTCAAATTCGTCATAGCAAAAAGAAAAAAAAAACAACACAGGGAGAAGAAAAACAAGAGTGAAATGAAAAGTAAACAGAGAAGTAGAGAAAAGAAGTAAACAAGGAAGCAGACAAGAAGAACAAGAGAAAAGAAAACAGGTATAGAGAGCACATGGTGAGGAAAAATACAATAAAGATAATAGGAAGAAAAAAACATGGGGGTCATTGCGGAGGGTGGGTAGGTCCACGTGAGGAGGGAGGGGTATTGAGGACTTCATCTCATCCGTCTGAATGACGGAAGAGAGAACTTGACTTGATATTTGATATCGTTGTGGGGAGCTGCATGCGTGCAAACGGGAAGTGGCCGTTGCGTCGTCGCATGCGTACGCTCCAGGGAAGAGGTGTATGATAGCGCAGACTCGTCGGATTCTGATGCATTCAAGGTCATCGTCTTGCGCGGCGTGCTCCAACCATAAAACCCGACTGCGCTCTCATCCACATCCCCAGGAAGGAGAACAGCAACGTCACGAATTTGAGCTTGAGTTCGTTCAAGCCATTAAATCTCCTGCGGCGACCCCATCGGCCTCTCCCTCTCCCCCACCCTCACCCCATCCCTCTC
>RWJN01000329.1:25257-38956 GCA_004332605.1 Steccherinum ochraceum
ACAACATATCCAATACCCCAAGATGCCCACCCCCTCGACGGTGCCATGCCAGGTGTGTCCCCGTCGTCGACCCCGTTCCTCGCTTAGATCGGCACGATGAGCTGATTGCGATCCCTGATGCCCAGTACCGCACAGGCAAGACTCTTGGAAGCGGGACGTACGCCATCGTCAAAGAGGCCGTCCACATCAAGACCGGAAAGTACTTTGCATGCAAAGTCATTAACAAGAAGCTCATGGAGGGACGGGAATACATGGTACGCTCCTCTCCATTCTTGTTCCCGCCCCTGTGCCGGTCCGCCTCAACTTTGTGGCGGCTCATGTCTGCGTGATTCTTTGTCCTCGATCTCATTCATTTTGCACTTCTTAGGTTCGCAATGAGATTGCCGTGTTGAAGAAAGTCTCGCAAGGGCACCGAAACATCGTCACATTGCACGATTACTTCGAGGTGAGGTCGTCTGCCCTTCATCCCTGTGCGCGCCATGGTAACCTCCTCATGCAGACCGCACATAACCTCTACCTCGTTTTCGACCTGTGTACCGGTGGAGAGCTGTTTGACCGGATATGTGCAATGCAAAGGGCAACTACTACGAGGCGTGAGTCTCATTATATCTACACTGCGCAGTCCGGAGACTAACACCAACGACCATCAGTGATGCGGCGGAGCTTGTGCGCACTGTATTGCAGGCAGTAGTATGGATCCATGATAACCACATTGTTCACCGAGGTGCGCTCCTTATGCTATGTCCAACTTCACCATGCTGACCTGAACGCGACATTAGATCTCAAGCCCGAGAACCTGCTTTTCCGTTCGAAGAAGGAGGACGCAGACATTATGATTGCAGACTTTGGTCTCAGTCCAGTCGCGTTATGGAGGAGGAACAACTACAGCTCCTTACAGAGATCTGTGGAACGCCAGGCGTGAGTACCAGATCACCGCCCACAGTGTGTTCTGTATTTAGCTCACTTCTTTTCAGTACATGGCCCCAGAGATCTTCCTAAAATGTATGTCGTCTCGTTTCACATCGTATCGCGGCGCTCATGGTGTGCTCTGTTGGCAGCCGGACATGGCAAACCTGTGGACGTATGGGCTATGGGCGTCATCACCTATTTCCTTCTCTGTGGTACGTACTCCCTGTCCTCGACATCCGAACATATGTCACTCACTAGTCTTTCATCTTTCGCGTCCTTTTCTCGTCTATATCCGCCCTCCGTCCCCGTTCCTCCGCCATGCAGGTTACACTCCATTTGATCGCGACACGCAGCAACTGGAGATGGAGGCTATTCTCAAGGGAGACTACAAGTTCGAGCCTGAGGAGTACTGGATGAACGTGTCCGGCGTCGCGCGCGACTTCGTCAAGCAATGTCTGACCGTTGATCCCCTCAAGCGACCGACAGCACACCAGATGCTGCAGCACAAATGGCTGTCCGACGACAAGCCTCACTTCGTCGAGGACAGGAGTGGTGCGCCGAAGGACTTGTTGCCGTTCATCAAGGAGCGGTTCGACGCGAAGAAGACATGTGCGTACTTTCATCTTCATGCTCGTATGGCAACCACCAGGATACTGACGTCTCGCGTCGCAATGCAATGCAGGGCGCAAAGCCGTGTTC
Organism: Steccherinum ochraceum; assembly: GCA_004332605.1. Taxonomy (NCBI): domain Eukaryota; kingdom Fungi; phylum Basidiomycota; class Agaricomycetes; order Polyporales; family Steccherinaceae; genus Steccherinum; species Steccherinum ochraceum. The sequence goes on from RWJN01000329.1 coordinate 26,866, forward strand.
TCCATCACCGCCGTCAACCGCATGGTGAGCGCAAAGTCCACCGCACACCTCTCAGCCGCCGCGCAAGCCCTCGCGCCGCACCTGGAGCAGTACAAGGAGGAGTCCGAGAAGGAGAACATGGACGAGGACCGGAACGTCATGCACTACGGCGACGGCGACCCCGAGGGCGGGAGCAGTGTGCCTACGAGCCCGAACGCGCAGAGGACGGCGCATTCCCAGTCGGCCTCGCAGACGGGTGAGAAGCTCGCGAAGGCGATGAAGGAGATGTCGATAGATAAGCCGGAGTCGTAGAGCGTCGACTTGTCGTCGTCGTTGGTGGCTTCTATGCGTCCTTCCATCCCTTCTCTCCAAATCATTTATTTGTGGAAAGTGAAGCGTGCAGTGTAATGTTATGAGGTGGAAGCAGAAGCGAAGGCGAAGGGAGTGTTATTGTATATTCCAGACTCCCATACATACTTAGTCTCTTGTACATTCTTCATGTCGATGCTCGTCACCATAGCCAATGCTCATCCGTTGAAATTGATTCTCGATGGAATCTCCTGTCATTTTTGCCACACAATGTCGCCCTTGACGCGATCTGCACAATGCAAACCTCTGTATTCCCGCGAAAGCCTCTGAATTACCACGCATCACAGAAAAAGTGCGAAAATGTACCTCAACACATGTGGGAGAACCGGCATTCTAGCTGTTTAGTCGATACAGGCAGATACCTAGCGAAAAACTTCGCAGCAGCCACTGCCCCGGCGAGTCTCTGGAGTCTGGACTCCGGACTTCTGCGTGCCCACTCACCCCACAGTGCCTTGAACTGGGAATGGTTGCAAATGACTTTGAAGTTTGTGAGCCTTCCTTTGGATGAGACATCCCGCCTCGCCGTAGTGCCTGCTTCTTCTTGTATGCTCGGATAGTTGACCATCAGTCATCTGGCTCGTGGGAGACCCAAGAGGATTCACAACCGGTACTAGGGACTGCCAACCCGCGCGACTGGATATGAAAGCTCTTGTCCCCGCAGAGAAATAGGTAGACCTCGGCGCACTGAGAAAAGAGCCTACATGTGAGCGATGTGCGCAACGGGATGAAGTATCCTGAGGCCTGAGGGAACTCACAGCATGTGGACATCTCTGCATCACCTAGCCTAGCTCGTGTTCGCATGCACGGATCCCGCGAGCAAGGACCGCCCCACCAAATTGCCATCCGCACCCCACAATTGCTTGTACACTGGATGGTTCTTGACGGCGGCTCTAGCTTCTTCGTGGGGCATACCACTGTCTCGGAGTTTCTGGTAATGCGCACCTGCGAGCCTGTTCAGGCGGGCGGTGTGATCGGTTATGTCTCTGGTCGCCCTAAGAAAAGAGGTGGGAGGTATCAGTGTGAGGTGTTGTGTGGTGGCGAGAAGACACAGGCTGGAACGGGCTTACAGTGTGTGGGCACCTGGAGCAAGGGGTTGGAAGCCGTATCGAGCGACGAGGTTGTTGAGATTGCGGGCTGCTACAGCGTTTTCGTCGTATCCGCGCGTGTGGAAGTCGTGAAGAGGGACAGCTATGGCAGAGCTGGCGGCGATGAAGAGGAGGCTTAAGCGCATCACGTCGGTGAGGTCAAGTTGAGATGGATCGAGTTCAGAGACCAGAAGCTAGTAGAGGTCGCGAAGAAAGCTGCTGAGCTGTCAGAGTATATCTCATTCAGTGGAACGTCGGGAAAGGAGGTAAGAAATGGCGCACCTGCCAGAGCTGGTAAGTATGCGTGTGAGCACCAGGCTGGGGGTTTGGAAGTTTCGACAGTCGAGTTTATGTATACGAGCCAACCGTAAGCTGGTCCTTACTCAGACATAAGGCGGTGTACCGAGATCAACGATCAGTCGAGGAGACTAAAGTTGATTCTGAACAATAGTGACTGAGTGATCGCCCTAGAAAGAGACCAAGGATCAAAATGCAGTGGAGCTGGAGACTTGACGACGAGACGCATCGGCGAAGACTGTGATATGAAAAAGGTTGAATGAGCAAGGAGTTTGGTAGGATGTTGGTACATACAAGCAACGGTACTGACGTATGACTCTGGTTGAGGTGGATGCCAGAGGAGAGCGGCTTGGCACGCAAGATCCAAATAGGCGCCATCGAGTCTTTCCTTCTCTTCAGTCTTCTTCTCGTGCTGCGGCTCCTCTGCTCTCCGTTCGCCTTCTTCCACACGTCTCGACGACCGATCTTCCGGTGATGTCTACCTCCTCGTCTCCTCCGCCCTTCGCAGCAGCCCTCGACGTCCTCGCGTCCCTCCTCCCCGCCCACCTCCTCAAGCCCAAATTCGGCATCGTCTGCGGATCCGGTCTCAGCACGCTTGCTTCCAGCTTGAGAGATGTCGTAGAAGTGCCCTATTCGAGTTTGAAGGGCTTCGGGCACAGCACCGGTGCGTCTTTTGCTTTTTGTTCCTCGACGCAATCAGCTGATGCGTAGATCATGGTGTGTAGTTGCTGGTCACAAAAGTGCACTCGCGTTTGGGCTGATTGGAGAAGGGAAGGGTGTTCCTGTTGTGGCGATGCTTGGTCGGGTATGTGGATATTGGATTCATTGTGGAAAACAGTCCTGATCAAAGCATAGCTAGTTCCATCCATATGAGGGCCATCCGATGTCGACGGTTGTGTACCCCATCCGTGTTTTGGCACGTCTCGGTGTCAAAAACCTGATCAGTGCGTACTACATACTGTCGGATGTCCAGCTGCCTGCTGATCCATCTTGTCCAGTCACAAACGCGTCGGGTTCTCTGAATCCGAAGTTCCAAGCAGGGACGAGTGCGTACCATCCTAGCTCTGTATCTGCGCTACCATTAATCTTTCCCAACTACAGTCGTAGTCATCCAGGACCACCTCGCCATCCCCAACCTCGCCGGCCCCCTCAACGCCCTCCTCGGGCCCCAAACCTCCCCCGACCTCCCCCGCTTCCTCCCGCTCTCCGACGCCTACAGCGTCCACCTCCGCCAACTCGCCTTCCGCGCCGTGCACGCCCTGAACCTGCCCGCAGACACGCTGGAAGAGGGCGTGTACGCGTGGGTGTCCGGTCCGACGTACGAGACCCCCGCGGAGGGCCGGTTCTTGCGCGCGGCGGGGGCGGATGTGGTTGGGATGAGTACGGTGCCCGAGGTGGTGGCTGCGCGGGAGGAGGGCATGGAGGTTATGGTGTTGAGTTTGGTGACGAACGCGGTGGTCATTCCGGAGTATAGGAGTATCAAGGAGGAGATCAGGCAGGAGGTACGTCGTGTAGCGCGCTTCGAGTTGTGTTGCGATGAGTGGGACGCTGACGGTGGTCGGTGGCGGTAGGTGTTGACCGGGAAGCCAGCTGAGCTGAAGCCTGTTGCGACGGTGTCCCATGAAGAGGTCTTGTCTGTCGCTGCCACGAAGACCGAAGTTATGAAGGCTCTCGTTGCAAAGATCGTCGAGACCGGTTCACGATGATACAAAAAATCAACTGTACAGCTAGACGTAACACAAATGCCAATGTATGCCACAATCTATGTTTCCTGTAGAGAGAGTCTCGCATGCAGTGGAACACCCTTGCCGCCATCATTCACTGACAGCATGCAGCTCTCCTTTCTATTCTAGGTTACGGACCACAATTCACCGAAGCCGTACGTAGCAGAACACTATCTGACGTGGACATCAGCACTGATTCTACCCTGTCGACCAGATACTGTGCCCCATATTGCCACTTGCATGTATCTCCGCGAACGGGAGTCGTTTTGAACACCCTGGGAGGTTTCGGCTCTGCATTGCGTAAACCCTTGAAGGACGCCACGACGTCTCACTGCTTTCATATTCATATGAGCGACCCGGGTTGCCCTCAACCTCAGGCCTCAGGCCTCAACGCTGTCGGCGCAGACATGCCACACCATTTGACTTTCAGGAGACCCGCACGGGTCGCTGGGTATGTCAAACACGGCGCTCAGACCTCAAGTTACGGTATATATACCCCCCCTCTCTGCAGACATTCGTGAAACCACCTCAATCGACCCATGACGTATTCTCTCTTTGATCTGGTTTTCCTTGCTACACCACTATTGGCTGCTGCACTCGCCTTGTCGGTGTGGACGGCGAGAGCACCTGGTGCTGATGGAAGGCGAGAGCTCCCGGGGCCGAAGAGAGTGCCCTTTCTGGGGAACGTGCTCAAACTGGAGAGACCGCATGAGCAGTTCGCTGCGTTCTCGAAGGACTTTGGTGAGTTCCGTGTTTCTTATACTCAGTATTAAGAGGAAGCCGTTTGGCTGATGTATATGGTATGAATGATAGGCCCGATTTTCAGCTTGAAGATCTTCTCGGTCAAGTTCGTCATGGTCACGTCGGTCTCTGTGGCGCGCGAGCTCCTCGAGACGCGTTCAGGCATATACTCTCATCGTGCCGCGCAGAAGATGTCGGAACTGTGAGTCCATGTCATCTCACTGTGATCATTGCGTTTTGTCTTATTGTGACGGGGGCTGCAGGTGCGGGTTCGACAAGGGTATCCTCTTCCAGCACGACCCGAACAAATTGCGTCAAGGACGTCGACTCGTGTCTATTGGTCTTGCTCAGCGTGAGCTGGAGAAATACCGGCACGTATATGCGGAGCATACAGTTACCTTCCTCGCCAATTTACTCAGGAGTCCTGAGGACTTCTTGCATCACATCCGGAGGTAAGTGTGGCTGCCCGGCCAATAGTCTTGAAGATCTCATGGCTTGGCTTATACAGGGTACCGGTGGGCTTGACTTTGGAACTGGCCTACGGGTATAAAGTCAAAGGCGACGACGACCCTGTAGTGCAACGGTCTGAGGAATGGGTGGACCACTTCGCTAGCGCTACCGGCGTCAAAGGCTTCACTGTGAACCGGATCCCTGCTCGTATGTTCATCACGCAGATTCACCACTCCCCTCTCCTAGGCTGATCCACTCGAATATGTTAGTGGCAAACCTCCCTAGTTGGTTCCCTGGTGCTGGTTTCCGTGACACTGCGGCTCAGTGGAAGAAGAGCGCGGACGAGTTCACGTTGGAGACTTTCGGCGCCGTCAAGTCAGCTGTGGTGAGCACTCAACCCAGAACATACTGATGATGCGTAGCTATAGGAGGCTGACCGTGACATTGTATATAGCACGCTGGCCAGGCTGTCCCTTCCGTCATTTCGCGCATACTCACAGACTCGCCTGGCGCGTACGACGACGACGCGATCGCGTATTCTGCAGCTCAGATTATGACTGGTGAGTCGTACCCTGAGTCTCCGTACAAAGCAGCCACTGACGGTAGTTTAGGCGGCGTCGATACCGTACGTGCTCTTCATTTCCACATGGATCATCTAATCTCATGCACATCACAGACAGCGTCCACGCTCAGCACGTTCATGCTCGCCATGATTTTACACCCTGAAGTCCAAGCAAAAGCTCAGGAGGAGATTGATCGTGTGGTCGGCCGGGACAGGCTGCCTACGTCCTCGGATAGTGACGACTTACCCTACGTGTGGAGTGTTGTCAGAGAGGTCATTCGTTGGCATCCGGCCGTGCCTCTTCGTGCGTATCTCTGCTTCGGTCGCCGAAACCTAGGCGTTGACACGATTCTCTGAAGTGTATAGGACTACGTCCGAAGACGATGTTTACGATGGGTATCTCATTGAGAAAGGGACTATGGTAGTCTCGAATTACTGGTACCTACAATCTTCTTCGGTCCTCACTTACAGCCGACACTGACGGACTCGCAGGGCTATGCTTCACAACCAAGAACACTTCCCTGATCACCGCGCCTTCCGTCCTGAACGTTGGGCTGACCTCGAGCTGAACAAGCACACCGACCCTTTCGAGATTGTGTTCGGTCTGGGTAGACGGTATGTTGCGATCTACTTGTATGAGTTCGTTACTTACTTGCGTACGCATGTTCTCGGGATGGTAGAGCATGTCCAGGAAAAGCTTCAACCCGTGAACTGCTGTTCATGATCATCGCGTCCACCCTTGCAGTGTTCACCATTTCGCCCGAGAAAGATACTTCGGGGAAGGATGTATTGCCAGCAGAGGACTTCACAGATGAAAGCATCGTGTATGTATCTCTGGCTTGCTCTCTGTGCGCCGTGAACGTTGATAGCAGCTCGTCGCACACAGTGCCCCGGTTCCGTTCAAATGTCGTATCTCGCCGCGCTCCGAACAGGCGCGTCAGCTCGTCGAACATTCCGTACATAGTATGTAGCAATGTGTCTCGTGTTTGTATTCTGAGCATGTCACCGACGTGTCCGCATGTCGTACGGCGCATGGCACATGGGCCATGGCCACGTTTTTGTCGGTGACTCGACGCTTTCCTGCTAAAAAGGGAGGTATGCGTCGAGCGCCCGCTTGCGCCCCCGCTGCGGCTCACAATAGCTGCTGGTGAACAATGACAGTTCGGTGAGATTGTGTGGTTGAGAGCTGCAGGCAGTGACATGCAGATGATATATTCATTATCAATTGTCCTAGTCCAGACCCTCCCGTTCGGAAGCGGGGGTGAATGGTCCCTATCGATTATCGGAGTAAGCCGAGTAAGCAATCTCGGTCTAGACTCTGGACGAGCTCGATTTTAGATGTTCGCTACTATGTACCTTTGCATAAAGCCATATGTTGCTTCAACCACTACTGAGTCTTGTCCCAAGAGCTCGTACGAGTGGTACCTGTAGTGAGCGGGCGAGCATCCAGCTGCAGCCTGGCAGTGAGAACTTGAAACCCGCCGGGCCGGGATCACCGTGCCGCCGCGCCGTTTACACGTGTCGTGGCCTTCGGGCGCCTCTGACTTGAACTTGCGGAGATGTGCCCGTTTTGGTGATGCGTTCCTTTGTTCATTGTTCAACCCGTCGGTTAACGAGTTGGCCACCAGCTGTACTTAAAGTGCTCGCAGCGCGGCTTTCAACATGTCGCTTCTTGCTTCTGTACCCCCATCTGACCACCTCCTCTACCACGTTTCTCACTGCTCCGGCTGGTATTATTTTCCTTCATCAATGTCATCCCAGGCCGGTGACGACGCGCATACTCAAGACGAGGAATTCGCCCAGGAGTTGCGGGATGAACATCGTCCTCTGCCCTCCCAAGCTCTACCTCGGTACCGTACACAATCCGATGCTACTCCATCAACCGATCCTCAGGATGGGGTCGGACTTCAACTCTTGAAGAAGGCCGCCTCAGCTCGTACGTGTCCCCCAGTCTCGTGTAGGTACTGAGCATTCTAACTGACATGCCTTTATCTCAGAGCATCCAGTGACTCCTCTGAGGTCATCAATGGAAGGTGCCACAAGATCTGAGTCAGGATATATGAACGACGATGTCAAGCAGTTCTTGAAGCGCCACTTCCGTGGCACTGTCCGCCGCGACTGTCCCATCGTCGACTTCATCCGTAGTGTCTGGGGCGTTGATGCGACGCACATCATCCAAGACGCCAACCATCCATACACCCTTCCTGCGGATCATTGTAAAGCATTCATCGAGTCGACGTGGAAAGACGACGGCAAGCGTCACCGTGGTGTCGAGGCGCGAGCTGCTGTGGCTTTCACGGATATCTGGAAAGATCTGGTCTGCCAGCTAGAACAGCGAGGAGTTCAATGGGGTGGGATGTCTTTCGTTAACATGAAGGACAAGGAGGTCCTTGGATCGTATGCGAACTTCAAGCCCGACTTCACTCAGCTGTCCGAGGGTGAGTGGAGTCCGGTGTTCTGGGAGATTGCGTTCGGCGGCGGCGAGTTGAAGAAGACGTGGTGGGATGCGGCGAAAAAGTTGAAATTCAAGTATTCTCATCAGATTGACTTGAAGAAGATCCCGGCAGTAAGTCAACAGTTTCAAGCTTTAGTTTTGCAATCCTAAGTATCCTCCTTTTAGTCCAAGCGAAAGCGCAGCGATGATGACGACGAAGAGTATGTCCCGGACGCAGACAAACCACGCGCACAAAAGCGTCTGCGGTCGTCGGTATCTCTTTCATTTGCGCTGGACTCCGAAGTTTGGGGCGAGGGCCACAACGCCTCCGAGCTCACCGGCCACGAGTTGCAACTTGCCAAGTACCTCAACGAAATCCTATCCCATGGTGTCCGTGACTACGCATCAGGCTTCCTCCTCGAAGACACCACTATGACTCTGTGGTGTGCTGATCGCATGGGCCTGATAGCTAGCACCCCCTTTGACATCTTCAAAGAACCCCACTTCTTGCTACTTGTCGTGGCCGCACATCACCTCGGGACCCCCCACGAATTTGGACACAGCCATCTCCTTGATTCCCCTTTCCCTCCCAATCCTGTCGCTGGTGCGACCGAGGAGACTGCTCGCGCAAGCAAGACCAAGAAGTCCTCCGTCGATCTCGCTCGTCCTGTGTACCATGACATCGGCCTCACTTTGCCTAGAGCCACTCCAGCTGAGCTTCCCCCGCTCGGTGCTTCTGAGGAAGCTGTCAGCGCGTACGATGACGGTACTGTAGCGCCGATGAAAGACGTCAACTTCACGGTTTCCCTTGACGAGGGCAGACAAATCAGCACGGCCTATGGAACCGTCGGAAGGGGTACCATCGTGATTCCTGTCATCCCGGCCGATGATGTAGCCAGGAAACTCCACGTAGCTTCAGGTTCTCGCCACGTCGCGAAGTTCTCTTATCCTCTGACGACGCGCGAGGGAGAGGACAACCTCATCAGAATCGTGCGTCGCAAGTTAAATGAACACGATCAAGGTCGACAGCAATTGAAGCATATCGTCGACCTCCTCTGCTCCTTCAACTGCAAGCTCTCCGACAAAACGTTGGGACATCCCCGTGCTAGATTGAACTTTGTTCAAGGAGTCCCTAAGTCCCTCAGACGCTGCTTCCGCGTCCTCGTTTTGCCAGAATATCAGCCATTGGAGCGTATTCGTGGACCCGAAGACCTTCGGCAAATTTTCATTGATGTCATCACTGGTGTGTATACTTACTTTTCTGACGAAAACGAGGTCTGACTATCCCGTAATAGGTCATCACTGGGTGTGGAAGACCTCCCGTATCCTTCACTGTGACATCAGCTACGGGAACATCATGTTCTACCTGGAGAAGGTTGGCGACGGTGTCATAAAGGTGATCGGCGTCCTGACCGATTGGGACTTGGCTGAAGTCAAAGAAGATACTGGACCCGAGGTGACGGAAGCAGAGATGAAGCGTCGGACGGAAGGCGCACAGCAAGAGGATTCGCAGGAGACTGGCTCTCGAGGTGGGCTTGCCTCTGTAGCAGAAGAAGAAGTCTCGGAAGCGGCTGATGTGCAGCCTGAAACGGAGACGAAGACGATTCAGAAAGCCAGGTACCGCACCGGCACAGGACCATTCATGGCATGGGACTTGCTTCATCTCAGTGTCCCCTCCCACCAATATCGGCACGACCTGGAATCGTTCTTTTGGGTGTTGATATGGTTCATCGCCGTTTTCAACCCCGAGCAGCCGTCGAATCTCGGTGTTGTCCCGGCGTGGCACCAGTCCAATCTCATCAACGTCGGGCACGCCAAACAGACATTCTTATCGGAGGTGCCAGGCTACGCGAACGTGATGAAGAACGTGCATCCATCTTACCAGGGCTTCGCCGATAAATGGGTCAAGCCCTTGCGCAGGATATTTTTGACCTCTTTAGCCGCTTCTATGTTAGAACGGAGCGCTGTGCAGGACTGTAGGCTTGAGCTTCAGTCTCCCCCTAGCCCTGAGCGCGAAGAAACGTTGGAACTTATTGTGGCGCAATGGAATACTGCTCGGACCACGCTCCACAATCTCGTCACGTACGAGGCGTTTATGAAATGGTTGAAACGTAGTCCTCTTTAGATCTCCTTCCTAGAATCATGTCTCCCCAAGATCAGTCCAGGTTTTGCGATTGTATGTACAGCTTGAATAACATATCATCGGTGATAACTTGCATTCAGACCGACTTGGATGACCTTCGTGCTTTGATAAACTTATGCGGCGTACCAGCCGTTCGTACCTCTGCAGCGAGAGTCGTTGTCTGGCAGTGCATATGCGCAGTGAGGGCATGGCACAGCCATCACTCTTGGCTTCGGCACCGAGGGAGGAAGGTATATTACGAACAAGACTTCTAACAAGAAACGCCGGATCCTCGAGCCAGATGTATATGTGAAGGGCAAACCAACACCTGTAGCACATGGTTACGATCGTGATACCTGTATCATACTCCTCTTGAGATCGTGCACGAAACCCTCGCAAGTAATCATACGCTCAGTTCCACCACTCTTCATCACGTCGTTCATGATGCTTCTAAGATTCATGAGCTCTTCCTCCTGCCTTGACCCTTCCTGAACATGATACTTGTACATGCAGAACTCTTCGGCACATTCCTTGGTCATATCATAGTCCCTCTTCGCCTTCAAGAACTTTGTTCGCAGGAAGATAATGCTCGACGAGACGAAATAACGAAAATTGGGGTGGGTCTTGACAAAAGTCTCGTTGAAGTCGGCCCGATTGAATAAGAAATTCTTCTTCGCAGTCCCCACATCGACGACATTTCGACGTTGCCAAGAAGGAATCACCCCGACGGTATGGTGAACGGGGTCAAAGACAGCGCAGAACCATACCAGAACCCAGAAGAAGGATTCGAGGTCATGGCGGTACCGATGTGGAGGGATTGCGCCCTGTTCCAGCAGGTCGAGGGCCATGAACGGACTAGTCCCAGTACGAGTCCGCTCTTTTTCTCCCCACTGCTGTTCTATGAAAGCAAGAAGGCTGTCATCGTCGAGTTCTCCTGGCTCTTTGTCTGCTTCTCGTCCTGTTGGTGGGTTGGCAGCTACCGTCGGGTCATCTTCTATCAACGCAGCAAGGTCCCAGTCTGTCAAGACGCCGACAACCTTCGTGCCCTCGTAGTAGAACATGATGTTTCCGTAGCTTATGTCACAGTGCAGGATATGAGAGGTTGTCCACACCCAATAATGACCTGCAGACTTGTCAGTTTCACTACTTAGAGATCTAGTGCGCGTCGTACGTACCAGTGACGACATCACACATTATGTTGCACAGCTCTTGTGGCGTATTGAGCCGTTCGAGTGGAAGGTACTCGGGCACGACAAGCACGCGCAGAGAGCGACGCATATCTGACCCGACGGAGTTGGCCATCATGGCGCGAGGCAGGCCTAGAAGGCCATCGTCCATTTTGCCAGTGAAGGAGCACTTGAGATCGACGACGTGCTTCAGAAAGGATGCGGCTTTGTGATGTGCGCTCATCTTGCGACGAATGACTCGAATGAACTGGTCCTCGGGTTCCCGACTCTCCAAAGGGTATGACAACTTCACTACCAGACGGTCGTCTCCGTAAAGCTCGGTTACTGCGCCCATAGCAGTGACAGGGAGGACGCAGGTACCACGACCCACCGCTCCATATGAGGTGACGATTCCCCTACCCATGTCGAGCTGCACTTTGAACTGAAGATGTGATAACGCGGTGGCTTGTCCATCGTCAAATGCTTGCAGTTCAGCGGGGAGCGCAGTGTGAGAGGGAAGAGTCGCAGGAATGGCAGATGGTAGCGTGACGAGCGCGTTGCTGTAGTCTTTGAGCACACGGCTCCCTTCGGAGAGGGATATCAAGGGGTTGACACCAAAGTCGCGTGCAGAGCCGTACCGGTGGGCAGCGATGACCAGGATGAGGGACCATGGCTCGCGGAGGATGTCGAAGGTGGCTGATTGAACAATTCCCATGCGATCTGCGTACCACAGGGACATGATGTTGTCCTGGAGATCGAAACCAGTGGCATACGCGCGGACACCGTGAGAGATGAGTTCGTCCAAGGATTTGACGATCTGAAGCTCGGCTTCCGTCAGCTCGTATTTGGTGAGTCCGCTACATTCAGGCCCTACAGTTGCGTAGATATCGGTGTGGGGCAGTGTTGCATCCAGAGATGGATGCACTGTCTTTGGTCGTTTCGTAGGTCTAGACGACGAAACATTGGGCCTTGAGGAAGTAGATATTGCGGAATTGTTGCGAGAGAGAGATGTAGAGAGAATGTCCCGTTCGGATTCATTGAAAGCATTACCAGCTTTCCGCTTCTGAGTCGGCGCCTTAGTCTCGATGTCGCCGGTCACTGGAAGAACGACACTGTCGTTGTCACTTCAGGGTACCTACCTGAGACTCTCATAGCTATATCA